>CP045895.1:6224989-6244455 GCA_013387185.1 Caligus rogercresseyi | reverse complement strand
GTGGGAATTAAATATTGTAATAATGAAAATATTAAATTAATGAAAATATATATTATACTATATATGATAAGTAATATAGAACAATGAGGTATAATTTATATTTGAAGGACAATAAGGATTTAGCAGAGCAGAGGTTCTTTGGGCAGAGATGCAGATAACTTTTAGTTGCGTTCTGTCTCTAACAAATCTCACTTACGAACTATGGACAACCAAAACTTTCCAACCACTTTTTTCAGGCCTTTGCAAGGCGCGAGGCAAAATTTTTGTTTATAAAAGATTTCCTACGGCCAAAGCCCACAAAACAATAAACATATAGAACATATAACCAATAAAAATATAGAATATGGTAACGTTTTATAAATACGAATCACTATATCATTAATATTTTTTACTGCTTCATGTTTGAATTTTTTAGGTCTTGACAAGAAAAATGTATACTTGTATGTTGGTTTGTAACTTAAAATTTTCTTTTTTATCGTTATTAATTCTTTATGTGACTAAATAAAGATCTTACATTTAGCCATATATAGCCTATAAGTGTTCATACTACTAGAGCTCCCTGGTCACTCTAATTGTACAATTCCAGTCTATCCCCATCCATCATTTCATAATCAATAGTAATCCCTCTTTTTGTTGTCTTCCTTTGCAACTTTCAGAGTCAAATAATAAATATAATCATAGTTTTTAAAGGATTCCACGTATCATTTTTTGCACTCCTAAAATCCAATTTGTGCGTGAAGTTTCTTATGCAAAGGCATGTTTGTTGAATGATAAGAATAAACTTATTTTTTTCAGAGGGGTGATTTAGTATTCACATTGGCATGAAGAAGAGCCTCTAATAAATGTGTCACGCATCTTCAATTGACCATAGAGTTATATTTATGAGAGCTGAGGTTTAATCGGGCGAAAAAGAATAAGAAGTGGAGTGGATTTGGTTTGCATGCATGCTGATTAAACTTTGAGGGATAGGAAGTCGGAAGATAGGGGACGACTCTGAAATTCAGTGTCCTCTTCTGTGGAGACATAATGAACACAGTTTTGAATATGGAGTTGCAGCATCTGGATTGTTTTGTTTTCTATGATATTGTTATTTTTTTGCCCATTTGGTTCGATAGAATTGTATTCGTGTCGAGTTAAAAAAGCATTATAGCCCTAATTTAAGTTGTTTTTGGACTTCATATTCTTTATAAATGCGATCCCTTAGATTCACATTATAAAGTTAGTGTGTCTATAATGTTATACCATTTTATCAATCAATACAGCCAATAGTAACTATTTATTTAAGACTTCTATAACATATTTATATCAATTATCAATTGGCCAAAGATACATTGTGTTTTTTGTCGTTAATCATTTACAGTTAAGGATGAGCTAATTTTTGTATTACATAAACATAAATTTAGTTCAATCTATGTCCAATCAATCTATTTGCATCCTTTAGCTGCGTTAATAATGAAAGTTCTTATCTATAAATGGTTGACTTCCTTATTATATAAATTTAAAAAGTGATTTTCCTCTTATTCTAAAAAATATTTTATTCGACTAATTGGTACTGTAAATAAATTATTTTCCTTTTACACTTACCTTTGAATTAGTTGCATAATATTGAAATAACAATAATGTTCTCGAGAGGTTTGAATTCTATGTTGACTAAAAAAATATTATTGAAGGAAACAAAGGATATATAGCCTTCACATATCACCCCAAACAAATTTTGCATTCGATGACTCAGCAATGATCAATCAAAAACAAAAATATAAAAATCATTATTGAAAATCCAAAAAGTAAAACCAAATATCGTCAAAATATCATGGCCAATTATAAATATTTTGATCTTTCTATTTCAGGGATAATATTTTTCTCTTTGAGAAGGATCCTTGCGTAATGACTACTTCAGCCATAATAGAAGTCATATCAATCACTAATCTATCATTCGTAGCAGGATATATATAGAGACTTTTACAACCAAGTTATATTTCACAAGTTGTACATTTAGTCTCTGACATCACCACAAATAAATAAAGTCGTGAACACTATTTTAGTTTTTTTTAAATATATTTGGGCCAATGGTGTATGGAATATTAAATGTGAAAATTCATACTTCTTTTAACTTTGCCAGTTAGCATAACTGAAATGTTACTTTCATAAAAGGAAATATTGTCTTTTCAACCACCTAATTTAAACAAGACATACTTTTTTTTTGCAGATAAGTACAAGATAGCTAAGTTTTTTACCTCTCTCTCTCCCTCTCTCTCTCTCTCTCTATATATATATATATATTACGAAAACCAGGGATTGGTCCCAAGGGGGAAACTGAACTTGAAATAAAAGTTTCTTTAATGATTAAAAAACTATTTCATATTGAGGCGTATATGCTTTTATTTAAAATGCTGATGCAATTTTTGAAGAATCATTGTTTATGTTATAATAAATTTGTAAATAATAATGAAAACTTTTGTAAAGAAATATTTTATTACATCTTGAAATAACCTAAACTAATAAATGTGTGTTTTGATTGTTGCTAAAACGGTATTAAAATTAAAATAAACATGTAATGAGACTTGTCTTCTAATTTATCTGATCCCTTTACATTTAGATTTTAAAAAATGGTACGTATCGCCTAGACTTTCCGGTAAAAAGAAGCAACCTCCATCATTATATACATTGCCATGGTTATAACTGGTGGTTAAGTTGTTAGAAAAATATCCTGAATCGGTATAAGGATGAAATAAAAGTTTTGTAGTCCAAAATTATTTAATAATTTTGCTTATTTAGTTCGATAGAATCGCATCCGACTACAAATAAATAAGCATTATAGCATTATAATAAATCTATCAAACCTAGGATCTAGGGAATACAACTTGGCCTCTAAACATTGTGAGTCGAACAGGCTTCGACTGAGCTAATATGCTCCCTTTATCTATTTGAGTGCATTTATAGTATCTTAATTATCAAGTTTAAGGACTCAATGTTTGTTATCCCCTAAGTTGTCAATGTATCCCAAAACGTATTTAAATATTCTATGATTGATTTATAATACCATTGTAAAATAACAAAGCCATACCACAAAAAAGTGTAATCAAAAATCTTCTCACAATAAAAGGAGATCTTTGATGGCTAAATGATAATAAAAAAGCTCACTTAAAAGCTGTATAAATAATAAATACAACGTTTGATCTAAGGAGATATATTACATGAACTAAAAACTTCAATAACTATAGCAGCTTTGGTTTTTTCATTACATTTCCATTATCTTGATAATTTATGATATGAGGAAACCACATCAAAATATGGTTATAATACATATAAATATCATGATGCTAATGCATCTTTATGATGTATTTGATAGAGTAAAGTGTTTCTACAGTAGTTTTTTATTTATGTAAAATATGCCATATGATAATATGCAAAAATATGGACTATTTTTTATAGAAAGCATTTAATAATTAATATTTTCCTGTATTGTTACTATATATTTAGTTATTGCTTTACATATAAGCATTCAAAAAATATTAGAACTTCTGGTAATATACCTTAAAAATTTCATATAAGTATTATTATTTAGTGAAAGAGGGAAAAAAACAAATGCATGTTTTTTAATTGAATTATATATTGGGATCTAATTTAGTAATTCATTGTTATATCTTAAAAAATAGATTAAGAAAAATTCATGTATTAAAGTAATTGTTTTTTAAACTTTCCCCAGGATGTTTTTGAATAGGACATTTTTCTAATATCTACTTCACCAAGCAACTGGCTACGTAATCACTTTATCGACGGATCAATAATATGTGTATCCTTCAAATAGGCATTCTTCCTTCATAATTCAAAGACGTCTTTCAGTGATATTTCTATGGAACTATTTTCTAGGTATTCATTTTGAGGAAAATATGATTAAAACACCCCTTTCAACATTTCACATCAAAAATATTTCTTTTGAAGAAATACTCAAAGGATTTCATCCTACGTGTAATTAAATCTAGGCCTACACATCTGCTAAACCCTATGTATACATAATACTTATGGAAGCATGATTCTTATAATACATTGTTTAAAATCATTCATGTTTTTGGAGAAGTTGTATCAGGTAAAGAAAATATAGACTCCACTGTTTGATGTTTAGACACATCTGTTTTATAGTATATTTGCAATTCTCGTATGCTAGTTTATCATATCCCTATACTATCATGATCAGAGATAGTATTTAAGGGTATTCAAACCCATTGTATGTGTCAATTTAACGTGACGTCACATATGATGTAAGTTATTGTTTGTGTGTATGATTCCTTCGATAGAATTGTGTCCGTGTGGATATAAATAAGTATTATAACGTGTAGATTATCTATCAAGTCTAGGATCTTACATATACGTGAGATTGATTGAAATTGACCTTCCCCTCTTGGTATTCGAACCTGGTTCCGCAACATTGAGAGTTTTTTTAAATTCCAGTTCTCTACAAATGTAAAAGTAATTGTGATAAGTACATTAATATTGAGAGTTGAACACTTCTTAACGCACTGAGCTACCTATTGCACTTCTGTTAAATATGTATCTTTTGATAGTCAACAAACTATGAGCATTTATGAATAAGTTAAGATTTATCGATTTTGGATAAGGTAATAAAAGATAGGCAAACCAAAAATCTAGCACTAGTAGCGGAAGTTCAAAAAATACAACAACCAAAAATTAGCAAGTTAGAAAAACTTGAAATAATATATATAATTGAATCTATTTTAAGTTTTTTTGCTTTGATGGTCTATTAAAAATTTGTTTATGTAATAATTCAAGAGATCAAGTATTCCTCTTCTTCCTCGTAGATGTTTTAATCCTCCAGTAGCCTTGGATGATTTCCATTGTTTCTCTATACATCTAGAGGAGTTTTCTACCCGACCAACGAAGAAGATGGATCGAAAATTCGGGCTTTCTCCAAAGATGAGAGCATTCCTTTTTTTCTCTCTATTCCTCCCTCTGTAAATATATATTTTTTGGTTTCCTGGGCGAATCATTGTTAATTAACAAGTTGATTATTTCTTTGCTCGACTCTAGAATGGACTCAGTGACTCCACACGGATCATAGTCATCCAACGAATGAAAGAAGGATCAATTTATTTAATAGTTTACTACTTATGTGTATAACTTTATGAAAATACCCATTGACGAAAGAAAGACCTAAGCTATCACCTTCGTTACATCTAACGTTACGCTAAATAGATTCATATCATGGAATTTGATAGCCGCTATTCCTTATTCTACGCCATTTTGAAATTTCATATGTTTGCTCCATGCATATTCAAGTTGTAGAAAAATCAAATAAAAATAAATCTTAAAATATGTTTATATTATATTTTGAACTAAAAAGTTATTGTTTATTCAACAGAATAGATATAACTCAACCAAAAATATGTATAGTTCGTTCTCATTAAGTTCAAGGTTTTCATAAGACATAAGTCTTAAAATAAGCTTTATTTTCAAAGCGTCATGTTTATTAGGTGTCGTGGTGATAGCTTGGAGTTCAAGTGATAAGTGTTATATAAAATAAATAATTGAATACTTTGTCTGGCCCATAAATCTTTTACTCATTCCCATCCCACCATGGAAAATGACTTTTTTAGGGATAAAATGAACGAGAGTAGCCCATTAAAAGGTTGGAAGCCCATGCAAAAGGAGTAACAATAAAGTACATCGCGCCATCTATTAAGCAATTCGTACAACTTTTGTATTCCTACCAAAAACACCATGATGTATCTGCTTTTTTTCTATGTATATAGTAGATTCAACATTTATTTCATTATGGCATTCGGAAAGAAAAGAGGAAGGCTGCTATATATTTGGGAGTCCAGCAACAGTAGTATTCTTCTACACGTAGAATGAGGAGGCAAAGTAGGGGGAAATGAAATTCAATTACACACTGAGGGAAATTCCATCTTCCTCATCATCTATGTGATTCTACTTACCTCAAATGCTGTATATACTATGGATGTAGTAGCTTTTCTTAAGTAAATTGATAATAATTTGAAGTTGATAGAGGAAGATGAACAACGTAGAAACATACATACATCTACCTAGTAGGAACTAAGTGCTTCTCCTCTGGTATTAGAAAATCCTCAAAGAGCATCATTATTTCCAATTGAAACATCGCATTCAGTAAACTAATTTCGAAAGAGAGTTGAAGCATATATATATATATATATATATATATATATATATATATATATATATATATATATATATATATATATATATATATATATATATATATATATATATATATATAGATAGATAACTGTGAAACATGTAGTAATAAAAATTACAAGATGACGAGATACTGCATGGATTATAATCATGTAATTCTTATAAGTCCAAGTAAAATTTGGCTTAGATTCAAAAAAGTGGCAACACAATGATTCTCTTAACTAAAAAACATATATATGCCTAAATATTTGTAAACTGCATATAAATATAACAGTTAAGCTAAGTTCCTTCTTTTGACACGTAAACAAGAGTAAATAAAAATAACACCGTTTTTGTGTATTTTTGTATGGGAAATTGTTTGCACAATCAGTATAAATAGTTTAGATACCCATTACTTAGATCGTCTGTAAAACACTGTCTCCTTACACCTTGGCACCTTAAGTTGTCTAGGATGTGCCACGGTGAAGAAGTGGACTTGATTGTAAATAAACATCTAAAATTGCTAGACCTTCCACAAAACTGGAAAATAAATATAATGAGCTCCCTCTCCAATATTAACGATGACAAAAATTCACAGCTCAGCTTCAGATCTCGACCGATTCAATTAAATTATGGGTGCCTTGTAAAGATTGCGGCAAGATATTTAACTCCACCATCCATGCCTTTGTGGAATGCCACGCCGTCGCAATGTTAAAGAGGTTTGTTTGCCTAAATGTCAAAGGACTACAAAAGGACAATTCAGTCAAATACAGCAAAGCGATAATTCTATTTGGATTGGGCAAAAATAGGAACACCCCACGGGAGAAGGCAATAAATTTTGCGATTCTTAACACAAAGGCCCTCATCACTAATAAAATAACAACTGGGGATCTCAATAATGAGTCGGACATTAAACCAGTGCTTTTATCAGCTGCGGCTAGATATGCTGTTCTGGACCTCAAGATACCCTCTCCTTCTACGGATTCCTGGACTCCGGCGTCGAAAGAAGTAAAATTCTTCCCGTCCCTCAAAATCAACAATTTTAAAGCATTTTAAGAAGTCTAAATGATTGTATTTTATTTCATAATAAGTCTTTTTTTAAATTGTGTATTCTTTATGTCATCATGCCATGTTAGGAAGTATAAATGTTTTGATGTTATTATCATAATAAGTTTTTTATAAAATTTGTATTCTTTAGTCTAGCATATCCATCATGTAAAAATTGTATGGTTCAGCTCCTAAGACCAAATTCTAAATTATAATATTTATTTATGTGTATTCTCACGTATTTTCTTAGGTTTATATGTATTTACTTTCCTGTACATATTTTAAAATTTGAACTGTTGAATTAAAAAAAATATATTTAACAGTTAAGCTTAGTACCTTCTTTTGACACGTAAACAAAAGTAAATAAAAATAACACCGTTTTTGTGTATTTTTGAATGGAAAATGTTTTGTGTGGGGTTGCACAATCAGTATAAATAGTTTGCAGTCGTATCTTTTTTTAATCACTACTCTCGCCACGGATGTGTGCTCCGATTTTGTTATCCTATTCCACACAACCTCGTCTATGCATTCCGTGATTCTTGCCACAGCCTCTCAACTACTATCAAGAGATGGAAATAAACTTTAATAGCAGGAGTTTTTACCATCCAGGCAGCTGTCACTGAGGTTCCCCTGCCATACACAACCATCAAAAGGATCATCAAGAAATATATTAATTAATGTCCTCAGTGTCCTCGCTTCTCGCCAGCTCTCAGACACCAAACATACGAGTGGGGGTGCTGTAAGGGCTCGTCATCAATCTGCTCTGAAATAAGGGTCTTCGAATGAACCGAGAAACAGATTCTCAACAACCAAAAATATAATCTCTATGACCGATTCCTGTTATGGAAGTTGAAACATCCGTTCTAAATTGACAATTTGGGTGGCATGAGGAAATAATCAAAGTTGTGCAGAGGATAATGGAGAGGATGAGGGAAGATCAGTTGTTGCGCTAGCACAAAAAGACCAGTGAATCACTCCTAAAACATCAACGCAGGCGGAGAGGAATATATTTTTTCTAATTGAAAAATGTTTTATGAATTTGACGAATGTTCTGTAGATCATTATTTATCGTACACAATATAAAATGACCTGGACTATTCATATGGAAACGCTTATGATTCAAAATGTCATTAACAATAAATATATAGGTATGTAATAAAACTCAAATATATATTAAAAGTAGGCAAATGAATGCATTAATAAATAAATTATGTAGACAAGTTGAGTGGATACCTTCACCCAACATATGAAAAGAGATGTCAAAAATGCATCATCATAAGGTAAAATAAATAAGAAAGGTCGTGAGAGAGGCATACATCATATTTTTAAAGATAAAGAACTCCTCAATTTATTTTTTTTGCATATCTCCCCCCCCCCCACTGTAGCAAAGCCATTTGCTGTGGTAGCCATAAATAATGTATACGAGTCGAGTGACTACACAACCTGCTTAACTTGCAATATAAGGAAAAACAATAAACCAAATTTTTCTTGGACTTTAAATGATACTTTGAACCACTTAAAAAGTATATAAATTCTTATTACTTATAATGTAATTAAAATTAATTTATACATAAAGAAGCTGCGTAAAAAAATACATAAGTAAGAATTATTATTTTTTTAAAGCATAAAAAAAACATTATGACAGTTGAAAAAACTATATAACCTTAAAGCTACGATGTTCATTTATACATTATATTATGTGTAATTTTTCTGAGTAAGACAATTTATAATAATATAATAATTAAAAAACATTTCTTGGGGAAATATTCTTTTGAAAATATTAGCATTCATTATGTAGCATGGCGAAGTGTACTTTAACCCTTTTACAGCCAGAGTCCACAGCTTCATTAGTTAGTTTTTTAAGTCCAATGCAAATCTGTATCGTATCGTCATGATAATCGTCCTCAGCTCTACGGGTGGTATTGGAGTATTCAGGGTTAGTCCTTCGGCCATAAGAGTGTTATATTCTAAAATGTTGAGTATATTCAGCACATATGGTTCGCGAATGTTTAAATATACTTTTTCTTCAATCTCTGCCTTCCTAATTGATTTGATTCCATATTTTATTTTTATAATACTTATTTTATTAATGGTTTTTATTTCTTTAAATCATAACAGATTAATAAAATAAGAGTAACAGTAGTAGAACAATTTTGCAAACAAATTGTAGCAAAATAAACAAGAGTGGCGTATTAGTTTTATTTTTGTACCATGAAAATCGATATACCATTTTTGGGGGTTAATATGTTACTTTTTCCCCCAAAAAAAGGAGTTAAATTCATGTTATTTTATTATTGTAATAAAAAGAACAGCATGAATACAAATAAACTAAAAATACATTTGACATATAATCAAATCTAATGCGTTACGTTCAAAACATTAATGAATATTTGTGTTCAAAATCCCTGTCCAGATAAAAAACGATGTATATAAAACAACTATGATAAAATTCAATTTTTATTGAATACGAAACGATGATGTAATCTTAAAGTCCTCTTGATATATATTTCAATATATTTTTAAGCTGTTTGAATAATATTTAATGAGCTCTCCGATGCATTGACCCTCCCATTTATTAAATCTTGATCTGTTATACAAAATGATGGACAACAAGACGAATGTTGATTGGTCGGATGTCTTTTTCTAAAATGTTATCAAAATTTAATTTGATAAAGCTTGAACTTCGTTTAAACTAATGATGTAATATTTAGATATATATTATATTAAAAAGATTTATATATATATATATACTTTGAATCATCTAGCAGACATGACGAAAAAAAAAATAGCTCCAACTTCTGTCACACTCTTGATTTGACAGCGTTAGTAATCATTATATTAAAGTATCTATTGGGAGTAGCCCGTTTTACACATCTTTAACGTTAAATGAATTAAACATGCACAAAAGAATTATTTTCTGGTAGATTATATTTTTTAGATATATTCGGATATAGATTAATTTTATATTGATAAAATATTTAATAGTAACGTTTCAGTTCTTTGAACAAGTTCAACATTATAGTTATAAAATAAATAAAACACTATCAGATTAAATAATATGGATTTTTCTTTATATTAACCCATTATACTTAAATCCACAATTATTAATTCATAAGAATAGGTGAAGTAGATAATTCATATATTTTGGCTGTATTTCTATGATTTCAACATTATGATATTTGGTACTTAAAACTATTATTTGAAAGGATATAGCATTTAAGACAAAAATATCATTTGACTCCAACATTTTCCATCTAAAAATGAACACAAATCTAGATTTATAAATGGTATATTTTAACGACATTTATTTTACTTGTCTATAACTTTTTATACGTTATATATTTAGTTTTGTTATTTAAGTTGTAAATTAATTGAGCGTGTTTTTATTACATATTATTTTATTTCATTGATATAGTTTTATAGTAGAAACTGCTTTTGGTTGATTTTATATATTATATGAACGAATAAAATTTGTTTTGACTTTAGTTTAAGGTTATAATTTTAAACTATAATGTTAAATTTTACAAACTTATATCTATACAATAAATCCAAACGAATAAAGTCATATAAAAAATCCCGAAATGGTATTAGCATGCTTATAATAATTCCAGTGCGTCACTTATACAGTATTTAAATACAATTTATAAGAAGATAATGAAGCTTATTCCTTATCTTTAAACTTTTATTTGAATTAAATGTGATCATTAATTATGTGGAAAGTTAGCTTATCTACTATTTTTATATACACGTTGAAGGGACTACCTGAAAGAGAGAGAACAAAAAAACGCTGAGTAGGGCCATCAGTCATCTTTTTAACCACACGTGTTTTTGACTCCAGCTTACTTTTCAAAATGGGTGTGATGATAGATGATTTTTTCCAACTCACATTACCTTCCAAATAATATATAAGTTATTCATATATCAGATTTAGTTTTAGAAATAAGTATAACCGAGAGATAATTGTTTTTTTTTCAAGAGTTGTTTTTTATAGTTCGCAGACTATAGGCGTTTATTTTTCATTTTAAGACAAACACTGAAAATCAAGTAGTTAAAAGTAGCATAAAATTGAAGACATAAATAATAAAAAATTAAAATATGTTTGTTAAAAACATAATACTTTAAGAACTTTTACAATTATAATATTTTTTGTAATATTCATCACTGAATTACTAGTAATTTCTTTTTTTGCATTTATTGCATAAAAAACTGTGCTTTTGTAATAATTGCATAGATATGGTCAGCCTCTTCTCCAAGGTAGATTGATATGAAGTCATTCTGGAAGGTTGTATTCTTCCAGTGGTTTATTCAAGAGTTCATTATTAAATATCTATTTAAAAAAATTAAGTTTTTCTTAAAGGTACAAAGGATTAAATATTATTATTTTTTCTTAGGAGTTCAACGATACAAACATATTAACACAAAGGTCTAAGAACTGAACATTTTATATAAAACTCAATTATCATATAAGATCATTTACAATTCTTAGAATGGATGGGGGAATGCATTTTTTTTTTGACACCAAAGTCCAGGAATTCGTCGAAAGAGAGGGTATTTTGAAGTTTAGAACTGCGTAAATAGACACAGCCAAACTAGCACTATTTTTATGTCTAATGCATTTATCGAATCACCAGTGAGTTATTTTCTTAGCGATTCGTGTTCAGAATCGCAAATTTTATTGCATTCTCCTACCGGGTGTTTTGATTTTTGCCAAATCCAAATAATATAATCGCTTTGATGTATTTGCTAAATTGTCTTTTGTGGTTATTTGACATTGAGGTAAAAACCCTCCTTAACATTGCAACGACGTGGCATTCCACACAAAATGGATGGTAAAGTTGAATATATTGCCATAATCCTTACATGGCATACATAATCTTTTTGAATCGGTCGAGATGTGAAGCTGAGTGGTGGATTTTTTACCATCATAATATTGGAGAGCGAGCTCATTACATTCATTTTCCAGTTAAGTGGAAGGTCCAGCAATCTTATATGTTGCTTCGCGATCAAGTCCACTTATTCGCCGTGGCACACCTTGGAACAACTTATGACTTGTATAGCTTGAATGCAATGTCTTAAAGAACATTTAAATAGTGGGCTTTCATTACCGAAAGGCACCTTTGAAACCCAATCATGGAGAGTCACAAAAATCCTTTTTCCTCAATGGTGTTTTCTATCAAATCCTTTCTAAGAATTAGCCTTCAAACGATAGTTTATAAGTGGTAGTATAAGATTTGTATGTTTTATAAAGGTTGTTCCAATGTGATGGCATATGTTGTATCATGGTGTTATATTATTTGAAGCTTGTTCCTCCCTCTTATGAGGAAGAGATTCATGTCACTTGCACCACATAGTTGAGGGAACTGAACCATACATGATTTTGTGAAATGCCTTTTCACAACCATTCGAAGTGAATTTATGTAATTAAACCTTATACGTTCTCTTTACAAAGTGACGGACACATTTAGAAATAGAATTCCAAAAAACAAAGGACTAATTCTACTTTACACCGTGCAAAGGCCTTTATTGGATCGAAACTCTCAAGGAAAGAGCCGCTGACAAGGCCAAACTTGCGTCCAATTCTAATATATGTCCCTGCTCGAAGTGCCGCGCTTGAATTGAAGATACCCGGAGTAAAGGCAGAATCATGGAATATTGTCTTCGACTTGGTATCCTATGTTAGATCGTATCTTCTCTTAGCTTCACATCTCCCTCCTAAATCTACCAATATATTCGCTTTTATAACTCCTGATGACTTTTTTTTGTTCTGCGTTTAAATTGAATAACTCTAATGTTTAGTTGAGTTTTGAAAATCTTTTTAGGGTAGGATAATTTTAAAAACATTATGTTTTTATAAGTATTTTTACGCAATTCTACATATATTTTTTATAATTGTATTTCATTAATTTTACTTTCATATTAAGCAATTTTAAATGAAGACCTTAAACATCCATAAAAGATGAAATGTAAAGAATAACTTGAATAAATATTATAATTTTAAAAAACCTTTATACATCCCCAACGAGGGGATAAGTTCAATCTACTTTCGAGGAATCAAAGCAAACGAACAAACATGCTCGAGGTTCTGAACTTAATACCTCCGTTCTGAACCGCCATTTAGAAGCATTTTTTGTAAACGGTTCCCGACCAACACATCTGAACGTTTTATGGATTCGAAGCAATTATAAGGTTCGAATCCCCCCTGCTATGACATAGACACAACTAAAATATGGGTCAATATATACATACATCAAGTGGTGTGTTCATTAACAATCAAACTAATGACAATGAATACCATCATCTAAGTAGACAAACTTCCCTTCTGCCGTTTCTAACAAGTAAAGCGTTTCATTAGTAGGAATAGGGCACACGCTAAGGAAGCTTCAGATTCCAATTCCCATGCGATCAATATATTCTTCCACTGTCTTTCAGACGCAATTCATCCCCTGAATTGTACAGGGAATACTATAACAACCTGGAATGGGAACTCCCTCCTTTTATGACAAAGTTTAACTATCTTTGTAAAAAGAAAAGGGGAAAAGAGGGAGTTCTTCCCATAGAGATATAAAGATAAAGAGAGATTATTCCCTTCAACGCAGAGAAACATCGTTCAGCTGTATTCTGTGTCCAATATAAACAAAGTAATTTGTACTACGTCATCGTAAGTTGATCATAGAGATAGAAATATTTGTTACTATTGGGCAATATGACGTATTACTCTGACGAATCCAATAAGCCCTCTATGTCTTATATCTCTATGGTTCTTTCTAATAGGATTTCCTTCCTTTGGCCTTTTCTTTTTACGCAGATAGTTAAGGAGAGTGTTCCTATTCGAGGTTATAGTATTCCCTCAATACTATAAGAGGGATAGATATGATAAAAGTCCCTACCCTACTCATGAGTTATTATTAATAATAAGAATAATATGGCAATAATAATAATACACTTATTCACGGGACTGATTTCTCAGCTTACACAGCTTTTGAGAATAATAATCCTCATCATCAACGGAATGAGCCCAAGAAGACATGCTGAAAGCAGAGCTAGATTATAATTTATTGGAGATTATTATCATCATCTTTTCCCCTTATTATCGAATTTCTTTTCCCTATTTCGTCCCCCTTTTTCATAGCTCATTATAAATAAAAATAGGAAAAAGAGGGTTACTTGGTTAGAGTCATAGTCAATCATACATAAAAAGTTTCCCACTTTAGTTTGTGTGCTCATCTAAGTTGTTTTGTAGAATGCTGAGAGAGAAGGAAGAGAGTGGCTTCACTGTTAGGTAATTTGTCAAACCTCTAGGAACAATAGTGAGACTTCTAGCAAACGGAAACAATACGTTATTCTCAAGAGGGATGAAGAAGTTTTCGTTTTTATTATTACAAAGGTTCCTTATTAAGGAAGCAGTTCTTAGTCCATTCTTGGCTTCTTTCAGATATGTAAGTATCTCCGAGTCTCGTAAATCAACGTCGTTTTTTCCCTTCTCCCTTGGGACTAGCTCTCAATATAAGTACCTATAACAAAGCTAAAAAAAGATACATGGAGACAAAAGACTATTTTTATTGCAATAAATGAAAGGTTTTGTTGATTTTTCAGTTTTGGTATTGATCCCTATTGTTTTACTTTATTTTATTTATTTATGCTCTGTATAGTAATTATTAGATGTTCCACGATACTTTACCGAAACTCAATGTGATGGGAGGTCAGATAATCAAAAAAAGTAGACGCCAATCTAATTATGTTTGTATAAAGATTATAGGACAAAAAAGTTTTTTTTCATACTATAGTTCAGATACAAACAACACAATTTCCTAAATAAAATGATTTAAAACTGAAAACAATTTAATGATAATAATAATAACAAAGGCCCCTAGAAATCGAAAATAAAGTATGCTATAAAATCAAGATATAGTTATTTGAAAGAATTGTATCCGAATCTATATAATAATTCACCAATCTCTGTCCGTCTGCATGTCCGCACGCTATCTCCTCCCACATTTATGGTCAGATTTGAACTTTGAAGATACCTATGGAATCCTTGGGTGAAGATGGATCAAATAAAACAATTTGCAAAGTGATGGGACCAGAAATATAAAAATTCAGACCTTGTCTGATTTTACTACCTACTTTTCAAGGTAAAGAGAGGAAAAAAGAAAAGAGGAGGAGGAGGAGTTAGAGAAATAGAAAAAGAAAAAAGCATCTCATGTGACTTAACCCATTAGAAACTGAAAGTTTAATAATGATTGTAAAACAATGAAAATTTATGGCTATTTTATCTTGACACATAGAGCATGGTTCAAAATTTCAACCAAATTGAACTAGTCACTGCTGAGAAATTTGAACGTCGAAAAATCGACGCTCAGGCTCTACAGGCAAAGATTTTATTAACAAAAAAGAATAAACGGTACTATACATTTCTTTACATTTTTCTTTTTTCTTTTAATTTCACATATATATTTATATAGATAGATGGATACACGATAAACATAATAACATTATTTTGTATTTAAAATAACTTATTAACCAATTTTCTATATATTTTAAGTACTATTTCTTTACAAACGTTGTGGTAGTCTTTGATGCATGTAGGGTGAAGACCTGCATTGCATTTACAACAAATAAACTAAGTTCTTCCTTTACAGCGTCATCATATGCTAGTAACTTCACAATGTATGATCCAATGATTTATTTCATCATATCTCGATGCATAATTCAGTTTTGAAGTAATTTGCTCCCTTGAATCGATTTTTAACAAACTAATTACAATAATGTATTGCCAGAATTATGGGCACCATATTTGTTACTTGTTGATTCAGCAAATGGCATGTATGTTGACTGTGACACTAATTACATAATAAGCTATTGGCAACCACCACTTTTGTTGTCCTTCATGGGGAAATACTTGTTAAGAAATTGTTGAAATATATCTTGAGTCCATCTTATGGCGGAATCTTTGCCGTTTTGATCAAATATATCGCTGTGTTCCCTCCAAGAGTTATTTTTGGAACATAATTTTTCTGGAGGTAATTTTTGCCACCATAAAGATTGAAAAAATGCCAGTATCCACATTTGGAGCATAATTCCGACATTTTGAATCCAACCCGAATGGGTTTTCCTCGGATAAAATGTTTTGTGTAATGCTACCCAATTTACGGAATCATGCTTTCGTCCCCAGATAGATGTATTTTTAACTTCCATGCAGAAACAAACTTCTGGAAAGTTTTATGGATTCTTTGCAGGCATATCCTTTTTAGATGGAGATTTTTTGGGAAAAGATTGTGATGTTTGAACAATTCTCAGATTTTTTTCTCCAAATTATAGATGATTTTCGCTCTTACTTCTTCACAGGCGTGCACTTCCTAATTTTCAATAAGATTAAAATGTCAGGGGCTTCCAATAAAAGTCGACTTATTCATTCTGAAATGCCTTTTGCCTCGTTATCTGACCTATTACTATCTCCGACAGAGAGTTGCCTAGATTTCTGGAAGGCCTATAAAAACATCCACAGACTCATCCATGTTTTCCAGAAGACAAAATATCTCCTCAGTAGTCTATATACAAATATTATTTACAAAATTTTAATAATTTGTTATAATCAAACAATATTACTTATAAAAACGCAGTACTACTAATCGTAATAGAGACTTGTTTGCATTTTCCTTTGAAAAATATGTCTGTAGAGCCTGAGCGTCGATTTTTCGACGTTAGATGATGCAATAGTTTTTCTAGAAATTAAGATGCCAAATTCGATGTAATATGTAAACAACATTTAAAGATTAATGTCTAAAAAATAATTTAATCACCCATATTACTTATTGAAAGTACTTGACAACAAAGAAAAATATCAAATAAGACAATACCTTGGAGTGGAGAATTTTTAAGGTACGTCAGTCGCTGTAAAACTCTTTGTCGAGACTGACAAAAAAATGCCACAAACATAAAGAATGGATGTATACCAAGTAAAATAGTTTTAAAACGATATCCATATTTATACAGTCATTTTTGCAAATTTTACGACTTTTTCTTTACTTTTATAACACGTCGAAAAATCGACGCTCAGGTTCTAATGGGTTAAACATATTCTTTGTACAAAGTCAAACTTTTTATGAGGAATGTTTGTACAAGACAGAATTTTTTTTTCTCTCCTCTCTTATACTCTTTAAGGTCTGTTTCACTCACAAACTAGCTCCAAAACCTACCCATACCCGTAGGGCGAACATATGGGCGCCGTAGGCGGCCAAATATGCGCTTACTTATTATTAGCATTATTAGTTCATTTCAAAGAAACTATCATCAAAAGAAATCTTTATATTTAAATAGGTTTTTCAAGTTTATTTGACTAATTAAGGCTAAATATCAATGGGTATGCAAAAGTCTCTAAACTATTTTAAAATAACCCAAATAACATACTATTTATCCGTGTGTGTGTTTGACAATTTAAGGGTAAATATTATTAAATATGCTAAAGTTTCTAAAATTATTTTAAAACACTGCAAATCAAATGAAAACTTTCAATTGTTTGACAATTAAAGAGTAAATATTATTATTATATATGCAAATGTTTCTACAACTTTTTATAACATCACATCAGATTTTTCAAATTTATTTAGTTAATTAAGAGATCATTTGGTTAGATATTTAAACAAATACTTTCTATAACTATTTTAAAACATTACAAATCACATGAGATTTTTTATTTTTAATTTTTTACAATGACTTTATTTGTTTAGAGAAGTTTATTAGATAGATAAATAAGCATTTGTTGCTTGGCAATTTAAATAGAAATATCATTTTATATGCACAAGTGTGAAAAAACTATTTTAAAGTTTATAAATCACATAAGATTTTTCAATTTTAGTTGTTTGACAATTGAATAATAAATATTATTACATATACAAAAGTAATCTAACGTATTCTAAAATATTGCAAATGAAATAAGATTGTTTATTTTTAGTTGTGTGCCAATTTAAGGGTATACATAATGAGATAAATACAAATTTTTAAAGCTATTTTAAAACATTGCAAATAATATAAGTTTTTCAATTGTTTGACAGATTAACCATGTAAATGAATATGTAAATGATATGTAAATGAATATTAACTATTTGTAAATAATGCAAAGCACATAATATTTTATGGGTAAAATGTAAAGCTCTAAAAATTGAATTAGAACTGAAACATTGTGTAATTTTATTTCCTTGTAACCGATATTTTACTAAGCGTGAGAAGCTTGGTGAATAAAGTTTATATGAGTGTACTGTCGCAAAATATAATAAGACGATGTCATTTTTTGTTCATTTGGCACAGTGGAATTGAATTAGTATCCGCGATGATATGAACAACCATCAATAAGAACAATCCCAAGGAAGTGCTGTTCAATGAGATTGATCAAAATTGGACCATCCCCTAACTAGAGGAATCGAACCTACGACCTCAAGATGAATACATTCCACTGAGCTAACTTTCTACTTACAGTACAATGGTTTGTACATATAATCAAATCTAAAAGCACTAATTATTGATAATTTATTTAATATCTATAAAGGGGTTCAAATGATACATCGGCAAAAAACATCATTTCACACGGAAGCCTTTAGACGTGAAAGGGGGGTATCGTAAGGTACGGCGGCAAAATCCTTTTATTCACGACAATTTTCTTACTATAAACACGTATTTTTTTCATGCATACAAATTTGATGCACTGGACTCTAGTTCTAAAAAACTTAATAATATCAATAATCTTTAGATTTTTATGAAATGAATAGACGCTGTGTTTTATGAGAGTATATGTTCTAAAATATACTAAATTATAATGTATTTTTGTTGATATATCGAAAGATAATCGATATAATTCTCAGCCATACGGAGATTATAATGAATTGAAACACATTTTTGCTCTTTTTGAAAGAAATTAATATAATTAGGGGCAAAACTCAATTTCTTACATATCCTTGAAATAATAAAAATAATATTAATCTGGAAGTGTGAACCCAAATTTGTCAGTGATTCAACTAGTACATCATCGGAAAAATCACTCGAGACCCTATTTATTCAAAAATTTGAGAGATTTGGTAGTTTGGGAGGGAAAAGCTTTGAGCAACAATGTTTTATACATCCACTGTAATAGTCTCTTTTTATATTCATTTGATGACGGAAGGTTTAAATTCACTCTAAGAAAGGCCGTTTGTAGTTCATTTATGCCAAGGCTTTGGCACCTAAAATGAATCCAAATTTTAGCTATGAAATAAGGG
>CP045895.1:6185542-6224889 GCA_013387185.1 Caligus rogercresseyi | reverse complement strand
TTTCTTATTTCAAATCCCGCAACCATTGTAAATGGTCACAAACCTAGCAAAAAATTGTAATTAAAGCGCTTATTAATTTTTATTCATTTGCTAATATATGTCGTTAAAATGATTAAACTAATAATACATTAATTTAACATGATTTGCAAGGGTTTCGGCTATAGGAATATGGTCTCTTTTGCAGAATTTCATAAAAATCCAGAAGTTATAGGCATCACTTTGAAATTAACCATTTTGACTACTTTTTCACCAGTTTTGAGATCATACCAGGACTTTGAATGGAAGGAAAATATTTGAATGACCATTTTTTATTTGGTAATCATCACGAACAAATATTATTTATTAATTTTCTTTTAAACTTAATATACTAACGAAGAATCGTATTTAAAAATTGTACTCATCATAAAGTGACCGTTTCAAAAAAAACTCAAAAATCTGGATGTGCCACAGAAAAAGTAAGGCCAGATTTGGATCAGGAGGTCTCATTTTAGTTATCTATGTACATTTCGTTCAATCAAGGGAGATTGACCAAAATTTGTTGGCCTGTGTAATTAGTCAGTAGTTGTTATTATCATCTGATTAAACACTTCAACACATTTATTATGAATAAACATTGAACATATAGACATACTCTTTAAAAATATAATAGTTACAATAACCCTTTAAGGAGTTATCAATCTGGGTCTGTATAGGACGGAATGTGGATCCGAACTCGCCCACCAGTTAGTCTTGTCTCCAAATAATGCCTAATTGAAAGATTAATGCATTTACACTCATCTGATATTTTATTAAAGATGAGAAAATACAATTACGTAAAGCTTTAATTGAGGAATATCAAGATTCATATACAAATTTAATTATTATTACGTATCATATTTACACAAATGGTCATCGACCTCTTTCGGTTATAGCTCTTTCGTAAATTGATGTATTTATATAACTCTCCGGACATTAATAGCGCATTGAGAGTAAAGGCAAGAATATGATCTTAGGCTTCAACGCGTGAAAAATTATCAATTCAAACATATTCCGCTCCCAATGATAAAGGCAAACACAGCTAATGGTATCTTATTACCCAAAGGTAGGGATGACAAAATGGTGGATTGGTGTTTGTTTGCTTCCACACAGTAATTAGTCCTGATTACAGGGGAAAAGTTATCCTTTTCTCCTTCACATTTTTACAGAGGACATCCACTAATTAAATGAGGATAATCTATTTTTGATATTCCACAAACAAACAGGACCTTCTTGTGTCCTTATCTCTAGGTTTCCTATTGAATCAGTGGCTAAATCCTTCTAATTGGGGGGAAGCCTGATTTTGGTTACATTCGGGGAGTAAACATTAGCATAAGTCTTTTTTCTCTCCATGAAAAGGAACTATGAGTTAGAATGCATTCATTATTAAGAATTGTCAATCAAAATACAAGAATGTTTTTATGTGTATGTAGTTGCTTATATAAACATGATCCGTTAGATGAATCCAAGGTATGCTGAAATAAAAAGTATGTCCAGATTGCATAGAGATATGACTTTTGGCTTGTCAGTGGTTTTTAATGACGTCACGCCAGTAAGTTGGAGGAATAACATTATTAATTTTATTCTTGCTACTTCGAAATGATAATAAGGTTAATGACGTTTCATGAATACATGATATGTATTCTATATTCCTTAAATACATCTATTTATTTGGAGTTTAATTCATTTTCATTGTTTCTTGGTTAAACTTGAGATTCAACTTATTGATGAACACTAAAAGCATTATTTGTATGTGAATCTATCAAGATAATCACTTTTTTCAAATAAATATTTATTAAAATTTCAATCCTTAATAATTAGTTATTGATTGAACAAGTTTTATTATATGTGGATCTGTAAATGTATGCAAATAAACATGGGGAAACTTGTCTGCGCAGCAGAGCTAAACCTTAGACTGTTAGGCAGGTCTAGTAGCCTCGTTTTTATACAGAAACCCCATTTAGCAACGGATGTGTTACTTCCTCTGGTTCTGCTGGTTTGTCGCTCTTTACATATGGCCGACCTAATTCTAGAGCATCAATTTATCATCGAATGACCTAATAATTACACAGGTTCCAAAGTACTGTTCGGAGGACTTGGTCGTTTGCACAATGAAAACTACATGTAACAAAAGTTTAGTTATCGCAAGCTATTATGCCGATATCAAAAAGGACGATGTTTGTGGGTTAATAAACCGCTTGTTGACTACTGCAACAGACACCATAAGCCTCTTTTGATATGCAGGGACTTCAATGCCAGGAGCCTATTATGGATGGACAATCTAACAAACTCTTGAGGGAAAAAGTTGGAGGAGTTCATGGTCACCAATAACTTGAGTTTACAAAATGTTGGATGTACTCCTACTTTTGTTGGAGGAATGGGACAATCAATAATTGACTTAACTTTAACAAACCGTTGGAGTTCTCACCTTGTACCTATCTAAATGGAGGACGGATCTAGAGTTTTCAGGGTCGGATCACATGTTTTGTCTTTTTCAAATATATGCAAAATAATTTTTCTGGACACTCATTTGAAGAATCTGGAACAAATAACATATACTTTGGAGTCTCTATTATGAAAATGATTGAGTACATAGATTTAAAATCGAATATTGGAATCCTTGAAAAGCTCATGCAAAATAATGTCTGGAACCATAAGGAAGGCAAATCCATGGTGGAACGATGAACTAGGGAACAACGGCGGAAGGTTAAATTTCTCCAGCGCAAGAGGCAAATTGACATGTACAGAGTGGAAAAGCAATCATATAAAACTATGATAATTAAAGCAAAGAGGCAGACCTTTAAAGCGTGGGTTAACACCCTTGAAGGTCTAAAGGACATCTCCAGGTTGATGAAGGCTAGATCAAACCATACCAATGCCCGTGTGGGTATTCTGGGCGAAGCCTTTGAAGAAAAAGATAGCCTGGAATTACTTTTACGAGAACATTTTCCTAATTCAAAAGAAGTAGATACTACCAGTACGACTCAAAAAAGATTTCTAAATAAACTGGAGTCTCATACTGAATACTTCAGTGAGGAACTTGTTAGGAGTGTTATTTCTAGCTTAAAGTCTAACAAAAAACCTGGTCCTGACCAAATTCCTTCTCAGGCTTATAAGAACCTGCCTAACTCTTTTATTGTTCGCCTGACCAATCTGTACAATTTAGTTTTCTCGTCTGGTTATACTCCGAGGGTTGGAGAACATCAAAGGTAATATTTATACCGAAGCCGGGGAAAAGTAATTATTTAGAGCCACGAGCCTTAAGACCAATAACGCTAACCGATGTAGCTCTTAAAATTCTAGAACGTATGATACAGTGGAAGATAGTGAATGCAATTTGGTTTTACCAAATCATTTGCATTTACGAAAGGCATGTCTACTGATACGGCTATCAGTAGACTGGCTTATTCCTGCGAAAGTAGCTATCATAGACACGAAGAAGCCCTCGTTGTCTTCTTGGATATTGAGGGCGCTTTCGACAGAGTTAGCTTTGATCATATCCTTGACGCCATGAATAAATACCACATCCATGAGAAAACTATCTTTTGATACAAAATCTACTTGAGGGTAGAATTGTTGTCGCTGAGCTTGGAGGGGAGAGTGTATCCGTAGCTCAGGGTGTCCTCAAGGGGGGATTTTATCTACTCTGGCATGGAACCTAGCCTTCCAAGAGTGTATGGACCAACTCAAAAAACCAATTAATATCGTTGCTTATGCAGATGACCTGGCTCTATGTGTAAGAAGCTCTGATCGGCAAACTCTTGCCAGTTTAATGCAAGATGCCCTAAATCAACTAACAGATCGGGCCAAAAAAGAGATATTATCTTTAGCATTAGCAAGACTAAATATATGTTTTTTTCAAACGAAGAAAAGGTATGCATATTTCCTTACACCTGTCTGGTATAAAAATCGAAAGAGTGCAGACGTTTAAGTATTTCGGTTTAATAGTTGATGATAATTTGAAGTGAAAATTAATGAGGTCCACACCAACGGCCTCAATTGAGGTACTCTGTGGGTTAATTCCCTCTACATCTTTATATAATGGAGTGTGCATGCCTGGTCAGAATTCAGACTAAAATTGAACACCCATTGAAATGGTTCGCCCATTTGAGTAGAGGCACCAACAATATCTTGAAAAATATATAAAAGTCAATGATATCCCAACTCCTCCTCCTTCTGTACCTTTCTGGTCTGAAACTCTGGGCTACAAAGTCAAACACGTATGGTGCATCCATGACTTCGATGTCGTAGGTTACACCGACGGGTCTAAAATCGATGGTCAGACTTGTGCTGGATGCTTTGACGAGAGGCGATATAGTTCTTGATCAAAGGACCTTGAGGCTCAAGGCAATAAACACAGTCTACCAAGCCGAGGTGGAGGCTATAAGAAATCTCTCCAGTAATCTCCGAGGAAGAAAAGTCGAGGGAAAAAGATTATTAATCTTATCTGACAGCCTATCCGCCATCTATAGTCTGGACATGAGCCAGGTGAACTCGCATCAACTGAAATCATCGCTTGCAAAAACGCTCTAAGCAGATCTACATGCAAAATCACGGTCGGATGGATAAAGGGACAAAACTACAATACTGAAACGAGTATGCCGACGCTTTGGCTAAAGACGGTGCTAGGAGGGCCCGCCTGTTTTTGTGCCTATATCCATGTGACAAAAAAATGCCCTCAGACAAGCAACCTTCAAGGAATGGAGGACTCCATGGCGTGCGATGAGCACTTGCCGCCAGTCTAAACTCTTCATACTAAATCCCTATATCAGAAGTAAGATTTTTTATTACAAACGAGCTCAAATCTGCATCATCGTTGGAATGATCAGTGGACATATGACCTCAACAGGCATCTCTACAAGATGGGAAAGGTAATAAGCCCAATTGCCGACTCTGCGAGGAAGAAGAAGAAACCCTGTACCATCTTATCTTTGATTGTCCGTCGGCAAGGCAAAAAATTATATCTCTTGAGAGAGAGATCGAGGGGCGACGTTTAGCCTTCGAAGATTTTATTTTTAAGGCATTTAAATGTTTTTTTTTTGTTTTCGTTTAGGGTAGTTACATATAGTATTATATATAAATAAACCTTATAGTTTAAAATTAAAACCCTAAACTAAAGCCAACCTACTAACAAATTTATCTAAAATAATACAAAATATTAATACAAACATTCACAACGATTGTAGGCACTACTAAAAAGGTTTATCAATATTTAAAATATCTAAGAACAGCAAAAAAAAAAATAAAAAAGCATTCGGCTCCTTCCAACCCAGATCCTTGGGAACTTTCATATCTTCCTCATGGTGTCGGTGATGTCAAAGGTGATATTGCCACCCAGTTTCAGTTTCTCTCGAACCCAAAGATCGAAGAGATCTCCACTAAGTAACTGCAGGATATCCACGGCGGCAAGATTGAAGATTGGGAAAACATGAGAAGGCATTATTATCACTACACAGGGAATCTCAAGAAAAATACAAACAGTGAAGGGGATATGGCCTACTAATTTTGTAATTTTTAAACCTCTGGTTAACCTTAATTAAATGTTTAAAAACGTAAATGGTTATGAAAACAAGTAGGATAAAACTGCACTAAATCTCCCGTAAAATTCCATGACGACGAGCCCACTTTTGGTATCTTTATAGATAAACTCGAGTATCGAGCTGCTGTTGCAATAAAAATGGCCCTCAAGTCCTCGGAGCAAACATGTTCATAGAGTGTTAACCTCTGTGCAATATAGCTTCTGCACTTGATAGAGAAATCTCCAAAGCACGGGTTTTTGAGGCACAATATTCAAATGTTTGAATATTGGTAAAATAATTTCTAATAATAAAGAAAGCTCCTAGATAGGTTCACTACCGGCTGATACCGGATTAGGTTCCGGAGAGGTGGCCAATCTAGGAGCTTAACAAACAAACAAAGTTTTTCTTTTTTTGTAGGGAATAGTTCTTATTTCTTAATTTAAAACACAAAATTTAAAGCAATGTGGAGCAACCAAGGAAAGCTGGCTCTACATAGATCAAACAGAAAAGAACCATTCCAATTCCACATCCTTTCGTCTCTGACCGAGCACGGAGTGGACCCAACGTTGGAAAAAGACGAAACTTTTAGGCAAACAAAACTTTGAAACCAATATAAATAGAAGATTGACATCCTTCATCTTCAATATATCTGTATTGAGTTCCAGGCAATCTCTGGTATTTCTTATGGTATTATCAGTTCTTAAATAACAAATCTCTTAAGTATGAGTGTCGGTTCTGAGACGTTTTATTATTGATAGGTTGAGAGTGCGGCTTATTTTATTACAAAAAAATAATGGCTCTAAATTGAGTTTACCTTCATCCCCTCAAGCCAAATCTGATTTCAGTCACTCCCTGGAGCTGCAACATTAGTCAACTGTTTGGTTTTCTAAGGTAGAATAAATACATCACAGCTATATACCGAGTCTAACAGGTACATCTGCAATGATTTTAACTGCATCCAGATCAATAAGTAGTTCATTATGGTCAAGTTGTTTGCTATGAAAGAGTTGCTTAGTGTCTCATCTAACGATTAGTTACAATTTTGATACAAAACAACAACAATAAAACCACGAAAAAATATCCGAAGAGGCACCATTATCGAATTGGCCCACGCAGGCAACTCCACTCGGGACATCATCAAAGCTACAGGGTACCCCAAGAGTACTGTGTATGACGTTATCAAAGGTACAGTGCTCTTCCAGCAGGACTCATCGCAAGCGCACGGTGCCAAAACTGTTCAAAACTGGCTCAGGGCCTATGGCCCCATCTTCTGAGATGTGCAGATCTGGCCCTACAGTTTTCCCGACCTCAACCCCTTGGACTACCACGTTCAGAGGGAGTTAGAAGGGGAGGCCTGCAACAAGTCCCACAACTCCATGGATGCGTTGAAGACCTACATCATGTGTAAGACCAGGAAACTTGATTCTGTGCATATCATTAATGCCTGTTCCTCCTTCAGGTCAAGAATCGATAGAATGATTGAAGCTGGCGGCGACCATATTGAATAAAAGTTGATATATAGACTTGGCAAAAGGCAGTAAACCGGACCACAATGATCTCCTAATTGTTCTGCATGTAGCTGAAATCAGTCCAGATTTATCTGTTAGACCTGTATAGATGTTTGACACTGGGAAAAGGCTAATCTAGATATACTACTGATTCAGTCTTGGATCATGGAACATAGAACTTCCACGTCCATAACCTTTTTCAAACATACCAACCGATGTTTAAAGGGAATAGAGACGAATTTCAATTGAATATTCGTTATAAATCATATCTTACTTCAGAAAAAATGAAGCAATGGAAGAAAAACTACATGTAATTTAGTATGTAAGAAAAACAATACATACATTAATAGTAAAAAAAAATTTGTTGGCTAAAAATGTATTTTATGGTTCTATTAGGGATATATACATAAAATATATGCACAAACTTTTAAAATAAAACTATTAATTCGTTAGATTAAATCCTTACTAAATTATTGTTTTTAATACTTTCAAAAAGAAATTTTCAATTATTTTCAAACTAAATATTGCAAGTAATCATTTTTGCACCTTTTATACAAAGAAAAAGAGGAGTTCCATTAAAAAAGGGATCATAACATTTTTTTAAATTATGAAATCTCTTCCGTGCGGAACGTTCTGCTATGTTCAGTAACGGTTTGCGCTTTAGTTTAACGTGTTCTTACTTTGAAAATTGGGGGTTTCTACCGTATAACTAATTTCTCACTCATGTAGTTCGTTCACTCATAAATATGAGCTAAAAAAGTTAACTGATTTGCTATTGGACCATTGATTCAAAGAGCTTTACGTATTTTAATCTAAGGTCTGGGAGGGGACGGCTTCAACATATAGTTTGAAATATATTTCATAATCACCTCAAGGATTCGTAATCTTATATAGCGGTTCTCTCTTTGTTGTCCAATATTGGGATGCCTTGTTTTTGCTCCTTCATGCTTAAAAAAGCATATGGAATATCCTCAACGCATCTATTGAATATAATCCGTTGCATGTATTAATTTAGCTGAATTCATTTTGATATTGCAGAGTAAAATCATTAAGAAGGGGCAGCAGCGCTTTATATATTAAACTCTGCTTTTTTAAATATAATGTATTTCTTACTGATTTAACAATTTTAATATATAATAACTATCATTCTCAAGTAACGCTAAGACGTATAAAAATGTATTACCTACAATGAATAGATAGATATGTTATCCTAGAGATGAAACTCCATATCTGTATTCATGGACTTATGTGGCCCCAGAAATCCGAAAATGAACAATTTAAAAGATTAAGTGTAGTGTTTATTACTGTGTTATTAGTTGGTACGTTAATTCATATATTTTTTTAGCATTTATTAGCTCATGTAGGATGCTAAAATGGAAACTTAATTACCTTAGTCATTACTAAAGATATGGTTTCACATTAATAAGAGGAAAAAAGAAGACCCCCTGTAGGCCCTTGCTACTCGTTGTCAGTATTCTACTGAACGTTGATAGCGAATCATAAAATGTAATAAGAAAAACACGCGACTTATGCGTGCGGGGCTACATTTACTTCATCTCTCAATGATTATTTGTACAGCAATGTTGTAAAATAACAAAAACAAAACAAATGTTTTCTACTTTTTTCAAAGATTTTTATTTAAAAAAAAAAAAAATGTTTGAAAATATTCAGCCCTTGCGTGGTATTAGGGTCAAATTTGACCCGTTTGCCGTTTAAAAATAGAAAAAAATCATTAAATGTAATTTTTCACTTTATAATTCAGTAACTTTTCCTAAAGTGACCTATTAAAGTATAGCGTAAAAATAACTTTGTATATAATCTCATAAAGGTTGTTCAAAAAATTGCACTGATGTCTTATGATCAATTTTTACATGCCCTAAATAATACTTTCAATGCAAAACGTCTAACGTAAAAATGTTAGCAGACTTTTGCAGATTCAAACAAAGACATACGCATTTCCATACATCTATTTTTTCTTCCTGTTTGCAGATCTTGGGAGTAGTATCCATCCTCTATCCCACGACTTGATGTCAAACCTTAATAAACAAAAGAAGAAAAATACAGCAAGTATTAACAAATAAGAACGTATGGTACTTGCAGAAAAATACAATCCTGCTTCACTGTGAAAAGGGGAAAACGCAGCCATTTATGGGCACTTTTCAAGAAAATCGTCCAGAGGTTTGAGGTTGCGTGATAAATTTTAATGTTCCAATTACAAAAGCAACCACTATAAAAATAGGAGAAAGAAAGAAGAAAGAAAGAGGCTTTCATCACTTTAGGGTGCTATTTATCGACAGTAAGTCCAGTTTCCCTTGGGCGTTTAAGTCTTCACAGAAAACAACCCTTATGATTCCCAATAGGCCCTTGACACTCTTGTGATAAGGAACCAAGTCTCCTCGATTTCCCTTAATAATCATAGCTATTATTATTTATTCAAATTAAACATACTCGTAGTTTTGAAATTCCGATATGTGTTCAATATGTTATTGAAGGCATCCTCCTCGTTCTTCAAGGGAAACAAGACTTACAGCATTAGCTACGATAAATAACATCCTATAATGATGAAAGCCTCTTCTTTCTTCTTTTCCTTCTCTTATTTTTACAGTGGTAGCTTTTACAATTGGAACTTTAAATTTATCACGCCACCTCAACCTCTAGACGATATTCTTACAAAATGCCCATTTATGTTGTGTTATGGGCAAAAGTTTTTATTTATTCAAGCAATATTTCGGGTAATAAAAAAACAAAGAATCTGATTATTTTAAAGCTTATGTAGAGGTGGGTCTATTTTGACCTGTAGGACGAACAGAGTGACCAAAATCCTAAGACCACACAAGGGTTTAGATCATCATTTTGAATTATGATCTACAAGGATGTTAGGATCTACAAAGATAATGATATTGTTTGGTAATTCTGAAGAAGTCGCTAAAATAATATACATTTTATACTCTTTGTATCCATTATCCAAAAAAAAAAAATCCGTCGAACCACTAATATTTACACAGGACGACACATTATTTGCATTGTGGGGTCTAATGCAACAACATTAGAGACCAATCATTTAATAGTTAATATACTTTATTTATAATAATAAAAATTAAATAAAATGGTCCTGGAAGCGTTTCATTTGACTTGAAATCAATACTATTATTAACGATGTGAAAAAAACTATCCATCATTTTTTCATATATTCATGAATTATGCTTTTAATCAAACACCGAAGTATTTAAACTGATTTAAAAAATTATACATATTCATATTTCTTTCTTTCATTGCGTTAGGACGAAAAAATGATTTTTCATTGTTATAATTTTTGCCTCATATCCCTATCTAAAATCTGTAAAGTAGGAAAATATATTCTATATTTTTTATTTCAAAATGAAAAGTATTTCAAAATAGGCTCAAAAATCGCTCAAAACCTATCAAATAATACGTTCATTGAAGAACATAAGCTGAAAGGTATCATTATTGGAGTGGCTTCATAATATTGGACATTGTCTTTGAAAGTCCCCAAAGTAAACAGCCATGTGTATTATCTCTCAGGATGATTATTAAACAACAAAGGAAAATCAATGACGATATAGTTTTTTCCTTCTTTTTACATAATTTCAAAAGAAAACTGTCTTTGTTGCATTTTTTTATCTCCGTAGATTGTAGTTGTTGTTATTGTAATCATATTTTAAAATGAATTATATGATTTTAAAGGTTGATGTCTAAGAGAGAAACTTATTTTAAATATAATATTTATTTGTGTTTATACTTAAAAATCCCTTTTTACAAATACCTATTGTGTACTTTTTGATTATATTTGTATGAATAATTTGTTTTAATAAAACCTTATAGAGGGGAAACCATAATTATTATGTACTAATTGCCGAGTTGCTCACAGAAGCAAGAAATAAATAAGACTCTATCAAAACTAATACAACCACAATTTTTTCTCAAAGGTTGTAACCATAATGTATAAATAGAGTCGAATCACCTATGGTACCCGTGTGCGTTAAGACTTGTTCAACTCTCAATATTGGGGGCGCAGGTTCGAAGATTCCAGAGATGGTCATTTTTGGTCTACCTCATTGATAAGATCCTAGCTTCGATGGACTAATTTTAATGCTATAATGCTTATTTATATCCAGTCGGATACTGCAATTCTATCGAATCATATAGGTAAAAAAACCGTATGGTAGCGTGTTTGTTATTTGATGTTGTTGGGGGAAACGACTTTGACAGAAAGGATCAATGAAAAAGTGAGATTTCATATGTTTTATCATGAAATATGGAAAGTGAATTGACAACATCACACTTCCTATCTCCGAGAACAATGTATTAGATAAATCAAGACTCAATATGTCTTTACTTCCTTCTGTCGCTGTCTTTCCTCCAACCATGGAGCACTGTCAATTACCCATATACTTTTGCGCTACCAATAATTAATTCAGCGCTCTAAGTTCTTCATAGTTTTAACGGGCACTATATCAGCAAATTCGAAAAAGGGCTCTCCTTGCTTTTATATGATGCAAAGCCTATAGATTATACGCACAACGACTTTTAAGCTGAAAGTAATCTATAAATATGTCTTGTCAATAATGTGGTAATCATTATTTATTCCCTACAATATTTTGTTCAGTTATCAGCAATGATTTCGATTGACAGAGAGGGGGGGGGGGGGGACTGATGGAAGAGGAGAAATGAATGGGGACTCAAGATTCTAATCTCTACTCAATTATGGAGCACTCACATAGATTTCATGTTCATCGTCGTCCACTTATGGTAAATCAAATTCTCTCTAGGCTTAGAATTTCCACATAATTGGAGAATCAGATTATATGTCTGATTAAGAAAATATAGTCTTTATTTTGTTTCTACATCATGTATGTATACAGAAATATCTACTTATAGTTATGTATTAACAAAATATTCGATTAAAAGAATACAAAAGGTCAAAAAATGCCCAGATCATCAGGATCAACTATGTCTTGGAAGGATTACGACCGCATTCCGAGTATGTAAAATAATCCTGACCTCTCCAAGTTCCTGATAAAGACTGTAGATCTTGGAAAGGTTGTCAGCTGTTGCACAGCTGGAGGAAGCAGGCTTTTCTGTTGTATGTATGATTAAAAAACCATACAACCATTTCATGGACAACCTTTAAATAGCCACGGACACTTCTTAGATAGACACTTTTAGACGGACATTTCTTAGATATAACTATTTTTCGTAATAAATATGGCAAAAGGTGGTTACTTATCCCCAGTCAATGAGCGTTGGCGTTCAAACGAACACAGTTATGGTATTGTGGGCTTGTTAATGCACGGCCAATGTGCCCTTGGATTTAGCCTTATCTAAATGTGATATATTAGAGAGTAACAATTTCACTGCAAATGGACCCTCGGATCTCGCAAAAATGTGACGTATCGGGGTTAAAATGAACCACCAATTGACGTTCAGTTTCTGCCAATTATGATATGTCATGTTTACAAATACACGGCCTATAACCATAGATATGATTTTAAAAAATTGTCTGTATATTTTTAAAGAGTGTCAAAGAAATGTTTCTGTTTAAAAATTATCCGTACCTAAGAAATGTACGTCAAAAAAATATATGTTTATGAAGTGCCCGTCTAACAATTAAAAAAGGAATAAAAAAATACCAGATTTGATAGAAAATCTTCCCTTTTGTTGGATGAATGACGAAATGCTATAAGTTTTCATTTTTTTAGTCTTTATCTAATATTGAAATAGAGTGTCACTCTACCATTGTGACCAATAAAAACAAATATCCTTTTCAACTGTAGTATTATAACCCTTGGGGCGACTCTGTCTTCCCCACCACTCCAAAACAGGAAGTCTCAATTCAAAGTTGAAAAGTAGACTACTCCATTCATTTATTCATCATAAAATCCTATAGAATATGATATGTTCTGATCTCCATTCCCGCTCTGGATTTATTCCTCCCCCTTCTCTCATCTATATAAGGACGTCTTTGAATGCCTCAATCAATTAGGGTGAAAGTCTTTTTAGATTTGATTCATATCATGTTTTTTCTATTTCTTTTTTTTGTATGTATAAACAAGTGCCCATAGACCATAACGCAGCGTAATCCGAGCGTGACTAAAGCATAGACATAATATATATGTTTTTTTCTTCCTCTCTTAAAAATATTTATCTCTTTCCCCTTCGTGGGTGTTTGTTGTATTATTATGTATTGTCTATGTATTTTAGATTAGAGTCAATTTAGCTGTGAATCACTTATATGTCATAGTATGCGTCTGGTTAAATAAAAGTGTGGCTCACTAAAAATTTAGTATTAAAATGATTGCTTGTTGGAATTCAAGCATTGAAAATCAATATATATATATATGTATTAATAAAAGATGCTACAAAAATTGGTTATACACAAAGACACTAATCATATAATAACCAGCAACGAATAAAATATAAAATAAGCCGAATCTTATCATATAAAAATGAATCATGATGGGAGTTTTTATTATTTATTTTTTTAAGAGGCAGTTTTCATTATTCATATAAGGTGTTTGATTATAAATTAATAAAATCTTATTGAAAATACATATTTTTCTAGTTTCAGTAACAATTTTATAATTTTGTATGGCCATAAAGACACAAAAATAATTTAATTGCTTAAAGAAAATATTGTAATGCATTTTTGCTCAATATCCTACCGGCTTAATGTATTCATAATCGGTACAAGGCACTGTAACAAATATATTTACATGAGTACGTTAAAAAAATAACATATCTCATTTAAGAATAGTTTATATTTATATTAGGACCATATATGTTCATCCACTTCCTGGCACAAAAATCATTGAATCAATAAACATGTATTATTTAATAATATTTCAATAAAAAACACTCTATTAAAATCCACTTTTTGGACTTTATTTCATTCTAGTGTTGTTTCTGCAAGCATGTTGATAAAATATTTTATAAAAATGTGCATTAAAAACTGATTGCTCAAAAAATATTTATTAACATCTTTTTTAAACCATTGTAGAAGGAAATCAGTTGGGTCAAGTGCTTGACTTCTCTAAGTAAAAATGAAATACAATAATATTACTCAAAGTAAATTATTAAAAGGAATTATTCTGCTTGAAGAAAAGCCACGATTCGTTATAGTTTGCAATTCTACCTTTGAAGAAATAATACACAAATATGTAGTTCATGTTTAATTTTATATATGGGTCAAACTCAAATTATGCATATCATGCACAAAACACTTTCTCTTATTTTAAGATGTGTATATTTGCAAATCCGGGTTCATTAAGTCATATCATGAAGGGTTTTCTTGGTGTTAAGTGTGCTTATAATACTCATAATATAGTTTTTACCTTCAATTTCAAATATTATATGCATATATATATATATATATATTACCGTTGTCCCGATAACGTTTTTTTGCTCCTGATCCGATCACTTGTTTTTGCTCATACAATTCCAATCATTTATCATTTTTTCCGATCAGATACATTTTTTAAACGAAAAACAACAAAAATCCTATCGTTCCTCGTTATTTAAAAAAATCCTACAGTAACTTGAAAGTTTGTACTTTTCAAAATATCTTCATCAATGGTTAGCCCTGGCGCCCAAAAAAAAAGAAAAGTGTTTTTCATAGACCAGTAGTGTTGTACTTTTAAAATCCTTTTTGATGGGGAAAATTCCTTTCTAAAAAATGGCTTCACTTTCAGAATGACGAACAACAACTTTAATGAACGACGAACAATTTTTCGCAAACGTCAACAAGTCTGATATATATACATATTAAAAACGAAAAAAGTACAATATTATACTTTTTTCATTAAAAAAGACATCGAACAAAGCCGATATCTTTTTGCCGATTCCGATTTTTTGAAAATGACGTAATTGATAGGATATATATAGGATATATATATAATATATACCTATAATTGTAACCATTCACATGGAAAGCGGTCTTATGATTTCGAGCTAAAGATTAAGCTTTGCATTCGTCCTTCTTCAGTTTGTCTTAAGGGTAAAATGACAATCCTATAATCAATACAGAAAAGGGAATAGTCGAGGTCTTTTTGATATAGTCCTTCTATGATTTAAAGGGTTTCTTTTGTCGTTAATTGCAAATTTGCTTAGCTTCCAGATTGGCCCAACCAAGGTGACTATATGCGGGTGTTACTTTAACGAAAGATTAAATAATGAAATTTTTAGGGTCAAGGATTGCAAATATAAAAGTTGAAATATGGTTTAAACCTATCCCCTTTTTTTTTAAACGGTTTTAATTTTTTTTTTTTTCGGCTATCAAATATTATAAGACAGTGTAAAATATTAACTACACTAAAATACAAGACAACTAATAAATAAAATATAATAACCTATCCCCTTTTAAGATAAGAAAGATTTTTTATCTTTTTCTTAAACTATAATTTGCATTTATTTATTCATTCTTATTGTAATCAAATTTGTTGATTACCTCAGTCAAACTAAAATATTACAGAGTTACACATAATGTGGTTTTAATTTTGTTTCCTTGTATCATTACAAGCCTAATGCGTATTCTTATTTGACATAAAGAAGAATAAGGCTTCCAAGGATATTTATTTGGAAAAAGGATATAATGGTTTATCAGTAATGTTTTTCTTCATTGTTTTAAGGTCACAAGATATACGATGTAAAGGCTGACCATATCACTATCTCAGGTCCTGGTAGATCACGAAAAACCATGACAACTGGATATACAGAGAATGTTAGCCATTCTGAGCTTACTGTGCTGAATCACATTGAGTTAAATTGAAGTGTCTGGCATTTTTAGCCGATTCCGATGTTGAAGATATCAAAAGCTTTAGAATGACAGATCGAGCTGTTAGCATTTAGGTGTGTCTGAAGATAATTCTTAAATGCTATGTTCATATCATATTGGGTGCAGACCACGCAGCCGATAAAGTATTTAAAAAATCGGAATTCATAAATTAATAAACGTGAATGCTGGTGAAAGGGTGCGAATATGTCCAGGATCCAGTGTTCACACTCTAGCACTGATAGTAATCTCGAAGCTGCCATCCCTAGCCTTGCAGCACGCTCTATTTCCTTATACAATGAGTATACATCTTGGATGGAGTTGCAAGGAATCAAGCATGATGAATTCAGAGGCTCTACAGCCTATAGATTTGGAAGGATTGCAGAAATTGCCTGTCACGTAGACAGTTAGTAATATATTTCTTTGACTCTGTTGTCGATAGCAATGCAAACAAGCAAGTAGTAGCAGTTTTGACATACATAAAAAATGAATGGTTTATTTACTGTGCTCAAATTTATAAAAACCTCGGTGGAGATTTCATTTTCCCTTTGATGGATCTTCTAGGAATAGATGAACGAGTTAATGAAGAATAAAGAAAAAAAAGATACCTGGCCGGAATATGATCATTCTCTCAACAAAAGTTATCAGACTTAAGGCAGAAAAGAGAAAATCTTTGACGTGCAAATGATGGACAAAGTAAATAAATTGTTTATGAGCGCATCGTTTTAATGAACGATAGTTGGAATCCATTTCCAGAGTCATTTAAGCTCATAACTACTCAAGAGTTCCTCTTCAAAGACATATCAACAGCATTCATTGACCCAAGAATATAAGGAGCATTATGGATATTTAGGCATATGTAACGTCTATGTATTTATTGTTATCCCCCCATCCCACTCTCTTTCTTGTTTCCCAATATCACAAAGAGATGAAATCATCATTTGAAAATGAAGAGATGTGAGGATTACATCTAATCTCTTAAGCCTCCATCTCTTTCTCTCTCTGTGTGTGTTTGTGTGGAGATGCGTCTTCATGTTAAGACTTCTCTCTAATGAAAGAAGGCATCCACTGTGAAATCCCAACATCCCAATGTGAAAAATATCTACACAAAAACTATCAACTATTAAATGAGTATTTTATTGTTTATTGTTGTGACATATTCCACTTGAGAGCGATTATTTAATAACTTTTTGAATTTATATCTATAATATATATATATTAAAACTCTGGTTTAAATAATGAAAAAAATATAATTTTTCTGACCTTCAATAATTAAAAAAAAAATCCGTGATTTCAAGTGTAAAAGTTCATGACGTCCCTTAAGTATTTGACATTCTTAATTCGTTCACAATCGCTTAATTGTATCGACCTTTAGTACGGATTGAATTTATTATTTATTTGTATCGTTCAACGAGACGTCATTAGATTATATGTTTAGTACTTTTTCTTTATTTACTTTTTCGTATATAGTCACTTGGGCCGCACACCTCACCGTAACGTGATCCGGTATCTGACAATAGATTAATATTTTGTATTATGGTCATAATACATATATTTTATTTTCACAAAATATTCGTAAGGACGACTACGAACAATACTTTAAATTATCATATTAATGAATCAAAATAATATTTTCTATATAGAAAAAAATGCGAACCAAACATATTATAATTATTAAATATTTAATATTTCAGATGAAGTAAAATTTTCCTGTTAGTCAAGGTCTTTTGAGCTATCGTTGAAACGTGTTGAAGGAACTTGATTAACAAAAATGGGGGTGTATTTACACATACAAATATTATTAATTACATTTATTTATGACGGAAATAAAGGCAACACAATTAAAAAAATTACGTCATTACTTTCTAGGCCTTAAAAATATGTTTTAGAATTATTTACAATAATTATAAATTGGATATATGTTGCATATATATATATATATATATGACATTTTTAGATATCAAATTAATTTTCCTTTTGTAAGATATAAAAACTCGTCGGCTTATGCATATAATTCGATTCATTCACCATTGTATATAAATCTTAAAAGGAATTTGGACTCTTCTTTCTCGTATTACAATTTACGTCTTTGGAAAAGGACAAAGACTCTTTCTGATTCATACGAATTATAAGAACAGTCAATTTCAGTCTAGGAAAATGAAATAAAGTATCTCGAATTACGAGAGCACGAAGGATAAACGTTGGTGAAGAGTGAGAGAGTAAGTATCATATTACATAAGTTAAATGTTACGTGTCAGGACGATAGACTTTGAAATCTATATCAAAGCCATAGGTATTAAAGCAGTAGAGAAGCCTTTTTCCTCCTCTGCAAGGCGATGCTTACCAGGTATTATAACGACTTTAAATAAAGGACAGGCAATGAGTTGAGACCATTAACATATTTTTGTAATTCAATATATGATGAAGTTTTTTTTTTTTTGCTTCCTCATGATAAAAATGTTAGATAGAAGCCGACATTTTTTCTTTGTGCCTTTGAATCAACCCTTCGTTTGCTAATTGACTGCACGAATAAATGAATGAAGTTATGAATGTAAAGGCTTCGACCGGTTTTTTTCTGAGCCACAACAATTACTATATTGCGGTTTCGAAATAAGATGATATGTGAAGAAATCATTACATAATAGAGTGTATACAAAGTTTGAGTAAATGAATTAATTTAATTTCTAATTATCTGTATGGAATACGTTGTATTGATTCGAAGAACCTGGATACTCTCTTTAAAAGCATTGATTTGCTTAATAGACTGGTAAATACCCAAATAATAAGGTTGGCATTATATAAGAATTAAGAATGATACCAATGATATTAAAATATTTATTGCTTTGCATTAAAGTAATACATTTAAGATGACTGGACTTTCCCATAATTGAAACTATTGAGATGAGAGGAACTACTGATAACCAGACACATATTATTATAATTATAAGTCTCTTGCTTGAAAATATCTCAAAATAACGTTAATTATATAAACTTGAATTATTGTGCGTTTAATATATGTTATTTGGACTCTTATAAACTAAATTAAATGATTTATGCATACACATTCTTAAAGATACATGATAAAAGTTAATATTTACTGAAGCCTGATAAATCTAATGAGTAATTATGGGACATTATTTCTGTGGTCAAAGGAACTTTTTGAACCCTAAACTTTTGGACCACTATTTTTTTTGCTAATAACACATCTTTCTAGACTCGGTATATGATGGTGTATGTATGCTTGTAAAAGAAAAAATGTCGTGTAAGTGTAATAAATCAAAAAAAGGTTCCATAAGCATAACATTTCAAAGCTAACTCTTTTTCATAAAGTCCAGGTTGCTATAAAAATCAAACGGGACTACTTCTGGAAAAATATGGTGAGGGGTTCAATCCCCTATCTTCAACCCCCCTCTCACCCCTCTTCCCATTCATATTATTTTTAAAATAATAGGAAAAGAAGCCGTCCTTTCTATGATTATTATATAGGTCAAAGATCAAACCTACAAAGGGTTAACTAAGAAAGTAGAGTTTTATTTTTGTATTTCCTTCCTTAAATATTTCTGTTTTTATTACAAAAATACTTTTTGGAAGAAATACTTACATGAGAAAAAATGTGATCCATTTTAACTCATACAGAATTAGGAAATATATCCTTGCTTTGATGTAAACACTTACACGGAAAGTATATAATATATGGGCATTGATTCGACTATAAGGATGGAGGATGTCTCCTTGTAATCCAAAATTGTATGAACAAGACTGCTTTCATAGAGCTGCTCTTGGTTAAACTACATGAACATAAGTTGAAAAAAATCCTTTCCTTAGGGCCGTTTTTTTTGTCTCCATCAATTTTTTATTGGTATATTTAGCATTCTAATATCCAAGCAAAACCTCCTTCGTTTCACAAGAAGCAGTGATGGTGTGATGGCAGCAAAACAACATTGTCTTGCAAGTAAAATCAGTGAATGTAAAAACTATACCTGTGTCTCGTGCATTGTATTTAGTTATTTGTTATAGTTATTGTTAAAGTTATTTGATCGACATCTACATACTCAAGCTTACTAACACAATTGAGCAAGTAATCATATTTTATGTTTATCCCGTTTGGTAAATTTGTTTAAAGATGATTTATTTAGGATAAGTTAAGCGTATATTAATTAATAAATCTTATTTCCATCGCTAAAAATAACTTGTAAGCTTTAACGGTATTGACAATATGAACAGTGTGATATCACTGATGATATCACCCGTGCATGGAGGAGGGTGTATCGTTGAAGTCATTTTTGGGGATGAACCTTTGATGCCTTTGTAATAGCATTATTTTTTTATTTGTCATTCTTTATGTAATAAAAATATAAATATGCATACATGCATTTCCAAACCACAGAAGTTGCGTAATAAAACACATAAAACATTTGCTTTGGGGGTTATTTAATATATCCTTTTAATTTAAATAATTAAAGATCTACATAGATTTAAGAAAAACACATAAGAAGGTGTTTATTGTTTCGAATGAATGTTTTGGCTAAGAAATTAACACTAAAAGTATTGCAATATGACTATATAACTTATATAAAATAAGATAAGTTTTTTTTGACTGACTCATGATTTTGGTAGAAATTTTATATACCAACTGCAAGAACCAATCCAAGAGATTTGTATCGAGGAAGTGAATAACGAGACGAATCAGTGATGATTTTTGTTTGTATATGGCTAAAAAAATCATCGCTGCTTCGTTTCGCTAACGTATACTTCCCTGAACGGAGAGTAAAGTCAGCTAATGTAGACAAGACATACATATGATCCATGAATGTAGTATACTTTAAATATTATTTTCCTGTATTTTCTGAGATTGTACTCATGTGATCAAAGAATGGTCCACATATTGGTTCTTCCGACAACTTCATTTTATTTGAGTTTTCATTTTAATAACTAAATAAGGAACAATAATGTTAATTAATGAAGAAAAATACCAATAGGTGATGATAGAAATACATATATGAAATTCTTAGTATAAAATTAATGCTCTTAAGAACATAATGACATCTCTATTATATTAAAATAAAAATATTAATTAAAAACACCGTCCTCAGAATGATGGTCGACAAACCCTTCAAAGCGAAGATTTCCAACAATTGTATAGTAGCGGCTGAAACATATTCAGCTATTACACTTAAAGTCTTCCATGAATTAAATAAAAAAATGTTTCTTATTCATAAACTTTAAACTCATCATTGTACTTGAAAGTCTGATATAAAACTTTAGAAATCCCACGAAGTTACCATCTGACCCTTGCATGCCATAAAATATATCATGCTTTAAATGTCCATGAGATAATGGAGTTGAAATATTCATAATTAAAAGGAGACAAGGAATGTCTCATGGCTAACATAATGGCACAGAAGATTTAATGGAGGTTTTCAATCTTTTGTGTAACGTCATTAGTTGTTACATAAAAATAATTAAGTTAGAAAAAACTTACACACACACACACACACATAATATATATAATATATATATATATATATATATATATATATATATATATATATATATATATATATATATATCATATATATATACATAAGAAGTCTCAACTGTTTTTAAGAAATTTTATTTTGCAAATGATAATTTTGTCAAATTTTAGATGTAAACATAGCGTTTGATGAAATATTTAAGATTGAAGTTAAATATAAAACAAATGTGATTATCAGACTACTGTTGCTAAATAAGAAGCTTGTTTACCCAAGTCCAAAAACCTTGTTGGCAATATCACCTAATACGTTATTATTGCATCAAAGTGACAGTGATGAAGAAAGCTAAGAAAAATAAAGTTCTAAGCGGATTGCCTTTACCATAAATTTGAACTGTTTATTAACATTTGCAAGGATTAGGGAATTACATTTTGTCTGCTGTTGCAAAATTAATCTATTTTATTGCGCACAAAAATATTTATTGTGATGAGAGCCTCGTTAAATTATATATTTTCATTTTGTTGAAATAATATATTGCTTGTTTAATTTAATCAATACTAATCAAGTTGTAAGAGGTGTCAGATTACGTTGCAAGGGATTGGAACTTGTTGTCTACATTTGATATTACATTTTGTATGTATATAAACACCTCTTTGCCGTTCTCTATGCATTCAACCTAGTTTCCAGACATGTGTACCAATCAAAATATTAAGGATTGTGATGATCTTATTTTTGATGGACATCTCTGGTTGAAAAAGGGCACATAAGATAATTACTTTAGGTATATAGTGTTTGTAAGGCATGAGACATACATAATGCATTACCCTGAGCCTAAAAAGTTTTTTTTACTTTTAGGATATAGCGTCCTATTTTATTTTTTTGAGATCTAACTTGGCGTGGTCTTGGATTTCCTTGAATGTGCACTTTGTCTTGATATTTCCTTAGCATCTCAAACTTATCTTTAGCCAAGTTGATCAATATATAGCTAAGTGTTTAGGAAATACAGAGGCCCGAACGATCAAATAAACGTTTTATAAAGCTCAATAAACTTTTTCCGGGAATAACCAAATAGTCACAGAAAAATGGTCCAAATCTAACTTGGCAATTTAGAGAAATCGCAAAAAAAATTACTAATAAAAAACGTTTTGGTTTTTCTTAAAATATTTTATTTTACTTTTCGCAGTTTTTAAAAATATTTCATTGATGCCTTGATGACACTCCTGAAGTACTTCTCCTTGAAGTAGTTTTGGGCTCTGCTAAGGTGGAACATCTTATCCAAGACCTTTTTGTTATGGGTCCAATTTATCTAGGGTTTTTCGATTGTAGTGAACGTCTCACTCCAATGTTTTAATTATTACAGTATTTTTTGGTCATAGGCGTTTTTCTGGTACTTTGCTTATGATGTTGTCAACGGATCGGGTTTAATTAGGATATCTTTTCAGGGTAAAATTGTATGAGGAACTAAAATAAAATAAAAATACTCTAAATTCTGCATAATCAATTTTCTGTACATTAAATTATTTGTTTCAAAAATTATTTATTTGGCTATCAAAAGCCATATCTTTTTTAATCAATGACTATTTAATTAATTATATAAAGTGTAGAGAGTTCATACAACTTTATATAGATTAGGCTATTAAAACACATACGAATCCAGGGTAGGTATCTTGAGCTGCACTGAGGATATAGGTATAATATAGCCTTTAAAATAATCCTAGTAGGGTAAGAGATGCAATATATTATTAGAAAGTAGTTTATATGGATGGATGTATAATTTAACATACAAGAATCTTCTAAGTGGGGACCTTTAATTTTGAAACAATTCTCCGACGCTTTATTAATTTTATGGTTGGATAAATTATTTCCTCTCTAGGGTCGTACCCCATCCTTGAGCTGATTGTTGAACCCCTTTTTGCACTTTGAATCCATGGAATTGCATTAATAAGCATAAAATAATTGTATTTTGTTAAACAAACATTGCAGCTTTTCAATGAAGTTGATTAATATATTGTCTCCAATCTGGGATGAAAAATCTGTACACCCAGCATTGAGAGTCGATCACGCCTCCATTGAGCTAATGTGCATCATTTAAAAATAATTAATAGCTTAGCTTATTTATAAATAATGATCACAATCATAAATAAAACATTACTTGCCATATATTTCACAAAAAATATTTATATTTCCAATGAAAAATTATGGCACGTATAATCATTTTCTTGATTAAGGAATATGCATATCTCGTATTATTTATTTGCATATTTATTTATTATTATTGCATAAATATTTTTTCTCTACACTTTGCTTATGAATAAGCAGTGAATCATCAACTGCTTATAACTTTTAAAACAATCTAGCTGTAATAAAAGTTTTTTCTCTTATGTTTAAAAAACTCTTTACTCATAAGTCAAACAATCTTATACAAAAGCGGAATATTGAGTTCATATTCGGAGTGACTCGGCAATTTTCCATCATATATATTGTCAACATAATTATAATTTGATGATCCCCATTTTGTAAAATAATTAAGTTGACTGTTTTATTGTTAATATAATGATACTCACCTACTTCATCACATTAAGTGTAGAGACAGTTTCTTATTTTTCCGCAAGGTGTTGCTTCGATAGCTCGCTCCTAACTGGAAAACATGGACTATATATATAAATAGAAATATATAATATATATGTAGGTATATATATATATGAATATATGTGTGTGGTGTATAATTTATACACTATATAATTATTTATTATGAAGTTGATCAAGTTGATAATACCTCTTGGGGTTGTTAATGCGCCCTCAACATTGAAATTGAGCAGGCTGAGCTATTGTGTTCCAATTAAATTTAGATTTTTCAAATTGAAACCCTTTCGTAGTTGTTTTTGTATTATTATATATTTTTGACTAAAACAATAATATTTTTTCAATAAAGTGTCTTGAAATAAGTCAACGAATCTTTTTATTATTTCAGATTGCTTATGTAACCATAATGTTAGTCATAAATATGATGAAAATATTTGATATGGAGAAATTGATTAAATATTCGTATAATCTTTTTTCTTTAATCCTTACGCAATATGATGAAGAGATTATGTGGTAGCTTAAGATTTGTTGTTTTTAAATAATAAATTGTGAAATACGAACTGAACAATATAGTAGGTGGGAATTAAATATTGTAATAATGAAAAATATGTAAATTAAATAATATATATATATTTATACATATAATATAAGAACAATGACTTTGTTAAGTCTATATTTGAAGGACAATAAGGATTTAGCGAGCAGAGACTTTGGAAAGTATGACATCCTTTTTGTTGCTTTATCTTTGCCACGACCATTAAATATATATTTAAAAAAGTTTTCTTCAAGAGTAGCAAGTCGAAATTTAACAAAATATTTGTTATAAATCAAATTAACACTTTGAACCATATAAACCAATAAAATATAGAATATGGTAACGTTTTATAAATAAAACTATATCATATTAATATTACTTTTACTGCTTCATGTTTGAATTTTTTATGAAGAACAATAAAATGTATGGTTTGTATTAAAATTTCAACTAAAACGTTCTTTTTTATCGTTATTTCTTTATGTGACTAAATAAAGATCTTACTGTAGCCATATATAGCCTATAAGTGTTCATACTACTAGAGCTCCCTGGTCACTCTAATTGTACAATTCCAGTCTATCCCCATCCATCATTTCATAATTCAATAGTAATCCCTCTTTTTGTTGTCTTCCTTTGCAACTTTCAGAGTCAAATAATAAATATAATCATAGTTTTTAAAGGATTCCACGTATCATTTTTTGCACTCCTAAAATCCAATTTGTGCGTGAAGTTTCTTATGCAAAGGCATGTTGTGTTGAATGATAAGAATAAACTTATTTTTTTCAGAGGGGTGATTTAGTATTCACATTGGCATGAAGAAGAGCCTCTAATAAATGTGTCACGCATCTTCAATTGACCATAGAGTTATATTTATGAGAGCTGAGGTTTAATCGGGCGAAAAAGAATAAGAAGTGGAGTGGATTTGGTTTGCATGCATGCTGATTAAACTTTGAGGGATAGGAAGTCGGAAGATAGGGGACGATTCTGAAATTCAGTGTCCTCTTCTGTGGAGACATAATGAACACAGTTTTTGAATATGGAGTTGCAACATCTGGATTGTTTTGTTTTCTATGATATTGTTATTTTTTTGCCCATTTGGTTCGATAGAATTGTATTCGTGTCGAGTTAAAAAAGCATTATAGCCCTAATTTAAGTTGTTTTTGGACTTCATATTCTTTATAAATGCGATCCCTTAGATTCACATTATAAAGTTAGTGTGTCTATAATGTTATACCATTTTATCAATCAATACAGCCAATAGTAACTATTTATTTAAGACTTCTATAACATATTTATATCAATTATCAATTGGCCAAAGATACATTGTGTTTTTTGTCGTTAATCATTTACAGTTAAGGATGAGCTAATTTTTGTATTACATAAACATAAATTTAGTTCAATCTATGTCCAATCAATCTATTTGCATCCTTTAGCTGCGTTAATAATGAAAGTTCTTATCTATAAATGGTTGACTTCCTTATTATATAAATTTAAAAAGTGATTTTCCTCTTATTCTAAAAAATATTTTATTCGACTAATTGGTACTGTAAATTAAATTATTTTCCTTTTACACTTACCTTTGAATTAGTTGCATAATATTGAAATAACAATAATGTTCTCGAGAGGTTTGAATTCTATGTTGACTAAAAAAAATATTATTAAATGGAAACAAAGGATATATAGCCTTCACATATCACCCCAAACAAATTTTGCATTCGATGACTCAGCAATGATCAATCAAAAACAAAAATATAAAAATCATTATTGAAAATCCAAAAAGTAAAACCAAATATCGTCAAAATATCATGGCCAATTATAAATATTTTGATCTTTCTATTTCAGGGATAATATTTTTCTCTTTGAGAAGGATCCTTGCGTAATGACTACTTCAGCCATAATAGAAGTCATATCAATCACTAATCTATCATTCGTAGCAGGATATATATAGAGACTTTTACAACCAAGTTATATTTCACAAGTTGTACATTTAGTCTCTGACATCACCACAAATAAATAAAGTCGTGAACACTATTTTAGTTTTTTTTTAAATATATTTGGGCCAATGGTGTATGGAATATTAAATGTGAAAATTCATACTTCTTTTAACTTTGCCAGTTAGCATAACTGAAATGTTACTTTCATAAAAGGAAATATTGTCTTTTCAACCACCTAATTTAAACAAGACATACTTTTTTTTTGCAGATAAGTACAAGATAGCTAAGTTTTTTACCTCTCTCTCTCTCTCTCTCTCTCTCTCTCTCTATATATATATATATATATTACGAAAACCAGGGATTGGTCCCAAGGGGGAAACTGAACTTGAAATAAAAGTTCTTTAATGATTAAAAAACTATTTCATATTGAGGCGTATATGCTTTTATTTAAAATGCTGATGCAATTTTTGAAGAATCATTGTTTATGTTATAATAAATTTGTAAATAATAATGAAAACTTTTGTAAAGAAATATTTTATTACATCTTTGAAATAACCTAAACTAATAAATGTGTGTTTTGATTGTTGCTAAAACGGTATTAAAATTAAAATAAACATGTAATGAGACTTGTCTTCTAATTTATCTGATCCCTTTACATTTAGATTTTAAAAAATGGTACGTATCGCCTAGACTTTCCGGTAAAAAGAAGCAACCTCCATCATTATATACATTGCCATGGTTATAACTGGTGGTTAAGTTGTTAGAAAAATATCCTGAATCGGTATAAGGATGAAATAAAAGTTTTGTAGTCCAAAATTATTTAATAATTTTGCTTATTTAGTTCGATAGAATCGCATCCGACTACAAATAAATAAGCATTATAGCATTATAATAAATCTATCAAACCTAGGATCTAGGGAATACAACTTGGCCCTAAACATTGTGAGTCGAACAGGCTTCGACTGAGCTAATATGCTCCCTTTATCTATTTGAGTGCATTTATAGTATCTTAATTATCAAGTTTAAGGACTCAATGTTTGTTATCCCCTAAGTTGTCAATGTATCCCAAAACGTATTTAAATATTCTATGATTGATTTATAATACCATTGTAAAATAACAAAGCCATACCACAAAAAAGTGTAATCAAAAATCTTCTCACAATAAAAAGGAGATCTTTGATGGCTAAATGATAATAAAAAAGCTCACTTAAAAGCTGTATAAATAATAAATACAACGTTTGATCTAAGGAGATATATTACATGAACTAAAACTTCAATAACTATAGCAGCTTTGGTTTTTTTTCATTACATTTCCATTATCTTGATAATATATGATATGAGGAAACCACATCAAAATATGCTAATGCATCTTTATGATGCCATTTAATAGAGTAAAGTGTTTCTACAGTAGTTTTTTATTTATGTAAAATATGCCATATGATAATATGCAAAAATATGGACTATTTTTTATAGAAAGCATTTATATAATTAATACTTTCCTGTATTGTTACTATATATTTAGTTATTGCTTTACATATAAGCATTCAAAAAATATTAGAACTTCTGGTAATATACCTTAAAAATTTCATATAAGTATTATTATTTAGTGAAAGAGGGAAAAAAACAAATGCTATGTTTATTTGAATTAATATTTGGGATCTAATTTAGTAATTCATTGTTATATCTTAAAAAATAGATTAAGAAAAATTCATGTATTAAAGTAATTGTTTTTTTTAACTTTCCCCAGGATGTTTTTGAATAGGACATTTTTCTAATATCTACTTCACCAAGCAACTGGCTACGTAATCACTTTATCGACGGATCAATAATATGTGTATCCTTCAAATAGGCATTCTTCCTTCATAATTCAAAGACGTCTTTCAGTGATATTTCTATGGAACTATTTTCTAGGTATTCATTTTGAGGAAAATATGATTAAAAACACCCTTTCAACATTTCACATCAAAAATATTTCTTTTGAAGAATACTCAAAGGATTTCATCCTACGTGTAATTAAATCTAGGCCTACACATCTGCTAAACCCTATTATACATAATACTTATTGGAAGCATGATTCTTATAATACATTGTTTAAAATATTCATGTTTTTGGAGAAGTTGTATCAGGTAAAGAAAATATAGACTCCACTGTTTGATGTTTAGACACATCTGTTTTATAGTATATTTGCAATTCTCGTATGCTAGTTTATCATATCCCTATACTATCATGATCAGAGATAGTATTTAAGGGTATTCAACCCATTGTATGTGTCAATTTAACGTGACGTCACATATGATGTAAGTTATTGTTTGTGTGTATGATTCCTTCGATAGAATTGTGTCCGTGTGGATATAAATAAGTATATAACGTGTAGATTATCTATCAAGTCTAGGATCTTACATATACGTGAGATTGATTGAAATTGACCTTCCCCTCTTGGTATTCGAACCTGGTTCCGCAACATTGAGAGTTTTTTTAAATTCCAGTTCTCTACAAATGTAAAAGTAATTGTGATAAGTACATTAATATTGAGAGTTGAACACTTCTTAACGCACTGAGCTACCTATTGCACTTCTGTTAAATATGTATCTTTTGATAGTCAACAAACTATGAGCATTTATGAATAAGTTAAGATTTATCGATTTTGGATAAGGTAATAAAAGATAGGCAAACCAAAAATCTAGCACTAGTAGCAGAAGTTCAAAAATACAACAACCAAAAATTAGCAAGTTAGAAAAACTTGAAATAATATATATAATTGAATCTATTTTATTTTTTTTGCTTTGATGGCCTATTAAAAATTTGTTTATGTAATAATTCAAGAGATCAAGTATTCCTCTTCTTCCTCGTAGATGTTTAATCCTCCAGTAGCCTTGGATGATTTCCATTGTTTCTCTATACATCTAGAGGAGTTTTCTACCCGACCAACGAAGAAGATGGATCGAAAATTCGGGCTTTCTCCAAAGATGAGAGCATTCCTTTTTTTCTCTCTATTCCTCCCTCTGTAAATATATATTTTTTGGTTTCCTGGGCGAATCATTGTTAATTAACAAGTTGATTATTTCTTTGCTCGACTCTAGAATGGACTCAGTGACTCCACACGGATCATAGTCATCCACGAATGAAAGAAGGATCAATTTATTTAATAGTTTACTACTTATGTGTATAACTTTATGAAAATACCCATTGACGAAAGAAAGACCTAAGCTATCACCTTCGTTACATCTAACGTTACGCTAAATAGATTCATATCATGGAATTTGATAGCCGCTATTCCTTATTCTACGCCATTTTGAAATTTCATATGTTTGCTCCATGCATATTCAAGTTGTAGAAAAATCAAATAAAAATAAATCTTAAAATATGTTTATATTATATTTCGAACTAAAAAGTTATTGTTTATTCAACAGAATAGATATAACTCAACCAAAAATATGTATAGTTCGTTCTCATTAAGTTCAAGGTTTTCATAAGACATAAGTCTTAAAATAAGCTTTATTTTCAAAGCGTCATGTTTATAGGTGTCGTGGTGATAGCTTGGAGTTCAAGTGATAAGTTATATAAAATAAATAATTGAATACTTTGTCTGGCCCATAAATCCTTTTACTCATTCCCATCCCACCATGAAAAATGACTTTTTTAGGGATAAAATGAACGAGAGTAGCCCATTAAAAGGTTGGAAGCCCATGCAAAAGGAGTAACAATAAAGTACATCGCGCCATCTATTAAGCAATTCGTACAACTTTTGTATTCCTACCAAAAACACCATGATGTATCTGCTTTTTTTCTATGTATATAGTAGATTCAACATTTATTTCATTATGGCATTCGAAAAGAAAAGAGGAAGGCTGCTATATATTTGGGAGTCCAGCAACAGTAGTATTCTTCTACACGTAGAATGAGGAGGCAAAGTAGGGGGAAATGAAATTCAATTACACACTGAGGGAAATTCCATCTTCCTCATCATCTATGTGATTCTACTTACCTCAAATGCTGTATATACTATGGATGTAGTAGCTTTTCTTAAGTAAATTGATAATAATTTGAAGTTGATAGAGGAAGATGAACAACGTAGAAACATACATACATCTACCTAGTAGGAACTAAGTGCTTCTCCTCTGGTATTAGAAAATCCTCAAAGAGCATCATTATTTCCAATTGAAACATCGCATTCAGTAAACTAATTTCGAAAGAGAGTTGAAGCATATATATATATATTATATATATATATATATATATATATATATATATATATATATATATATATATATATATATATATATATATATATAGATATATATATATATATATATATATATATATATATATATATATAGATAACTGTGAAACATGTAGTAATAAAAATTACAAGATGACGAGATACTGCATGGATTATAATCATGTAATTCTTATAAGTCAAAGTAAAATTTTGGCTTAGATTCAAAAGAGTGGCAACACAATGATTCTCTTAACTAAAAAACATATATATGCCTAAATATTTGTAAACTGCATATAAATATAACAGTTAAGCTAAGTTCCTTCTTTTGACACGTAAACAAGAGTAAATAAAAATAACACCGTTTTTGTGTATTTTTGTATGGGAAATTTTGTTGGGGTTGCACAATCAGTATAAATAGTTTAGATACCCATTACTTAGATCGTCTGTAAAACACTGTCTCCTTACACCTTGGCACCTTAAGTTGTCTAAGATGTGCCACGGTGAAGAAGTGGACTTGATTGTAAATAAACATCTAAAATTGCTAGACCTTCCACAAAACTGGAAAATAAATATAATGAGCTCCCTCTCCAATATTAACGATGACAAAAAATTCACAGCTCAGCTTCAGATCTCGACCGATTCAATTAAATTATGGGTGCCTTGTAAAGATTGCGGCAAGATATTTAACTCCACCATCCATGCCTTTGTGGAATGCCACGCCGTCGCAATGTTAAAGAGGTTTGTTTGCCTAAATGTCAAAGGACTACAAAAGGACAATTCAGTCAAATACAGCAAAGCGATAATTCTATTTGGATTGGGCAAAAATAGGAACACCCCACGGGAGAAGGCAATAAATTTTGCGATTCTTAACACAAAGGCCCTCATCACTAATAAAATAACAACTGGGGATCTTAATAATGAGTCGGACATTAAACCAGTGCTTTTATCAGCTGCGGCTAGATATGCTGTTCTGGACCTCAAGATACCCTCTCCTTCTACGGATTCCTGGACTCCGGCGTCGAAAGAAGTAAAATTCTTCCCGTCCCTCAAAATCAACAATTTTAAAGCATTTTAAGAAGTCTAAATGATTGTATTTTATTTCATAATAAGTCTTTTTTTAAATTGTGTATTCTTTATGTCATCATGCCATGTTAGGAAGTATAAATGTTTTGATGTTATTATCATAATAAGTTTTTTTATAAATTTGTATTCTTTAGTCTAGCATATCCATCATGTAAAAATTGTATGGTTCAGCTCCTAAGACCAAATTCTAAATTATAATATTTATTTATGTGTATTCTCACGTATTTTCTTAGGTTTATATGTATTTACTTTCCTGTACATATTTTAAAATTTGAACTGTTGAATTAAAAAAATATATTTAACAGTTAAGCTTAGTACCTTCTTTTGACACGTAAACAAAAGTAAATAAAAATAACACCGTTTTTGTGTATTTTTGAATGGAAAATGTTTTGTGTGGGGTTGCACAATCAGTATAAATAGTTTGCAGTCGTATCTTTTTTTAATCACTACTCTCGCCACGGATGTGTGCTCCGATTTTGTTATCCTATTCCACACAACCTCGTCTATGCATTCCGTGATTCTTGCCACAGCCTCTCAACTACTATCAAGAGATGGAAAATAAACTTTAATAGCAGGAGTTTTTACCATCCAGGCAGCTGTCACTGAGGTTCCCCTGCCATACACAACCATCAAAAGGATCATCAAGAAATATATTAATTAATGTCCTCAGTGTCCTCGCTTCTCGCCAGCTCTCAGACACCAAACATACGAGTGGGGGTGCTGTAAGGGCTCGTCATCAATCTGCTCTGAAATAAGGGTCTTCGAATGAACCGAGAAACAGATTCTCAACAACCAAAAATATAATCTCTATGACCGATTCCTGTTATGGAAGTTGAAACATCCGTTCTAAATTGACAAATTTGGGTGGCATGAGGAAATAATCAAAGTTGTGCAGAGGATAATGGAGAGGATGAGGGAAGATCAGTTGTTGCGCTAGCACAAAAAGACCAGTGAATCACTCCTAAAACATCAACGCAGGCGGAGAGGAATATATTTTTTCTAATTGAAAAATGTTTTATGAATTTGACGAATGTTCTGTAGATCATTATTTATCGTACACAATATAAATGACCTGGACTATTCATATGGAAACGCTTATGATTCAAAATGTCATTAACAATAAATATATAGGTATGTAATAAAACTCAAATATATATTAAAAGTAGGCAAATGAATGCATTAATAAATAAATTATGTAGACAAGTTGAGTGGATACCTTCACCCAACATATGAAAAGAGATGTCAAAAATGCATCATCATAAGGTAAAATAAATAAGAAAGGTCGTGAGAGAGGCATACATCATATTTTTAAAGATAAAAGAACTCCTCAATTTATTTTTTTTGCATATCTCCCCCCCCCCCACCACTGTAGCAAAGCCATTTGCTGTGGTAGCCATAAATAATGTATACGAGTCGAGTGACTACACAACCTGCTTAACTTGCAATATAAGGAAAAACAATAAACCAAATTTTTCTTGGACTTTAAATGATACTTTGAACCACTTAAAAAGTATATAAATTCTTATTACTTATAATGTAATTAAAATTAATTTATACATAAAGTAGCTGCGTAAAAAAATACATAAGTAAGAATTATTATTTTTTAAAGCATAAAATAAACATTATGACAGTTGACAAAAAACTATATAACCTTAAAGCTACGATGTTCATTTATACATTATATTATGTGTAATTTTTCTGAGTAAGACAATTTATAATAATATAATAATTAAAAAACATTTCTTGGGGAAATATTCTTTTGAAAATATTAGCATTCATTATGTAGCATGGCGAAGTGTACTTTAACCCTTTTACAGCCAGAGTCCACAGTTTCATTAGTTAGTTTTTTAAGTCCAATGCAAATCTGTATCGTATCGTCATGATTATCGTCCTCAGCTCTACGGGTGGTATTGGAATATTCAGGGTTAGTCCTTCGGCCATAAGAGTGTTATATTCTAAAATGTTGAGTATATTCAGCACATATGGTTCGCGAATGTTTAAATATACTTTTTCTTCAATCTCTGCCTTTCCTAATTGATTTGATTCCATATTATATTTTTATAATACTTATTTTATTAATGGTTTTTAATTCGTTAAATCATAACAAATTAATAAGATAAGAGTAACAGTAGTAGAACAATTTTGCAAACAAATTGTAGCAAAATAAACAAGAGTGGCGTATTAGTTTTATTTTTGTACCATGAAAACCGATATACCATTTTTGGGGGTTAATATGTTACGTTTTTCCCCAAAAAAAGGAGTTAAATTCATGTTATTTTATTATCGTAATATAAAGAACGCAGTGAATACAAATAAACTAAAAATACATTTGAATATAATCAAATCTAATGCGTTACGTTCAAAACATTAATGAATATTCGTGTTCAAAATCCCTGTCCAGATAAAAAAACGATGTATATAAAAAACTATGATAAAATTCAATTTTTATTGAATACGAGACGACGATGTATTCTTAAAGTCCTCTTGATATATATTTCAATATATTTTTTAAGCTGTTTGAATAATATTTAATGAGGTCTTCGATGCATTGACGCTCCCATTTATTAAATCTTGATCTATTATACAAAATGATGGACAACAAGACGATTGTTGATTGGTCTGATGTCTTTTTCTAAAATGTTATCAAAATTAGAATCCTTTGGTTATGAAGAAAACTTAAACTTCGTTTAAACAAATGATGTAATTTTTAAATGTATACTATATTAAAAATATATATATATATATATGGGTCATTCCAAAAAAAATTACTTCAATGAAATGTTGGGTTCATGGATTCCAATGAAATTTACACCATAGAATGATTAAGTCTTTTTCATTATATGTTTTAAATTTCAGTTCGAAATTTGATGTTTGAGCAAAGTTACATGCCTCTTAAATTTGGGCTTTTTCCCGGCCAAAATCCCGGTCTTATTTTTTATTGGAAATTTTCGAGTTCCTTATGGAGTTTTTGAAAAAACTTAATAAATTGAGCATATTTTTTTGTTTATATCTTATACTAGAATTGCCCATTTTGAGCATTTGAAAGCTCTATGGTAATGAAATTAAACTTTTTGTTTTTTGCCTTGATGCCACTTTTTTATAGCCAATCGGCTCTCCTGATTTCCTCTTTGTTTTGGACAAAAAACTGAGGCCTTGAGTTGATAGAAGAGACTTTTTTCTACAAAATATCAAAAATTCAGAGATGTGTTTTTTGTTTAAGCCGAGAAATTAAGGATTCATTTTGGAAATTGAGTAGATCTTTTAGATTGCCTTGTCATCATCATTATTTTTGTGTATTATGATGACGTCAATGGAATATTTAATTCCTCCTTATATCGATATAGACACACAGATAGAGAAAGACACAGAGAGAGAGAACTATATAATTAACTTCCTCCCATCCTGAAGAGTCTCGGGATCCAGAAATAGTGAATAGTGACTTTACACATCGAATTGGAATCTTTGGGCACCTGGATCGTGATAAGAGGAGGTTCTTCATGACCTATTCCTACTCATTCGTCTTCAAATGTCTACCCTCCCTCCCTCCATCCCCCCTCTTCCGGATCTGTCTCGGATGACTGACTCCGGAGACTCCACTCATGAAGCCTCCTCTCCTACACTTCTCTTGGACTCGTCAATCACGAAAAAGAAGTCTCTCAGGCATGGCATGATGTAAATGGAAGTTTACCAAGTTCACGATCAATAGTGTTTTCGATCTTCCTTGGCCTGAGAATAGTGAGTGAGCTGGAGCAGCGGAGGGACCCTCCGTGACTAGATTCTACGGTTCAAGGAAAGAACATCAGTCAAGCACATCTTAGCTGCAGGAAGAGTGCTCAATCATATTACGTTGTTCATAGTTAATGTACGTTTTCTAATATACAAATAGAGTAGGCAGTAGTCCCCCTTTTGACAACCTCTTTTTTTTTGTAGATTCGCTACTTTATTAAAGCGGCATTAATAGTCAATAGTCTTCGAGGACAAGAAAGTAAGCTAAGGACGTCAAGGCTCTCAAACGAATCATGAGACCTCTTGCAGAGCAGTTCCTCTAGCATGGCAAGGCGGCGAGGGCGGGTAAAGAGGAGGCACAACAGCTGCTACTGCTACTGTGAAAACGTTCCCAGAAGATTGTTCGTCCGTCCGTCCGTCATGGGGAAGAAGTGCTGTGTCCCCGGATGTCTCACCCTCTACCGTGTCTCCGAGCGTGGGTTCTTGGTTACTCCGGTTCTTCTCATGTAGAGGTGCTTTGTGAGAGCGGTGCTCACTACAGCGGCCATGTGGAGGAAGGAAGTCTATCCCTCTTATTCCGAGGGACTCGTGAGCTAGCTTCGACTCCCGGGAGCTCCCCCTCTCACGCTTCCCTTTCTCTTCCGTCCGGAGGTCCCCTCCCTCCCGCCACGAGCCACCCGGGGACGCACAGCTTCAGCATCGGGGTGGAAGTGGAAGTCCTCAACACCGCACGGGACTCTGAGGCCTTTGGCTGGTGGCCCGCTCGCGTCAAGGAGATACGGAGCAACGTGGCCGTCCTCTGCAGCTCTGACTCCGCCGGGGAGCTCCTGGGCTTGAACCAAGTGGTCCACCAGGACCGGACCGCCTTTGCCCCCGAATTCGCCAGATCTCAACCCCTGTGAACACTACCTAGAGTAAAAGTAATTCTTCTAGCCTGTTAAAACTTCAACCCCAATAGAGATAACTTCACTTTATAAAAGATACTTAATAAATTAAAATGAACAAATGTCAAATGTTTGTACGAATTTATTTATTTTTGGTCATAATTTCAAATATATAATCGTAGCTATCTTGAATACATGATACTCGTTTACAACCAATTTTTTATCGTCAAGTGGTGTAAACTGGTGATAATTCCTTGTCCCAGGTATGGTTTTAGAATTTTCAAATCTTTTACTTAAACTGCTTCTTGTTTTTTCTAAGTCTTTTGTTTGCAATTCTAAAACACTTATTCCTTGTATATTATTTTTTGAAAAATCAATTATGTCTTTTGTAGTTAAAATTTGATTGTCAAAAGGTCTTTGAAGACTAGCCTTTGTCAGTAGTCTTTTCAGAGTTCCGCCAACCCCATCACAAGGAGACTTTCCATGGCTGGTTGCAAAAAAAATCCAGGAGCTTGAAATTTTAAAATCTTTTTCGTGACAAATTAAATTAATAAAGTTTTTATTTTGTATTGTCCGGTGCACCCATCTGAAAAATAATGATTTTTTTTACATTTTTATTGTTTTTCTGAAAATTTCGAATTGTATTGCATATAATTTCATATACAAAAGCCACATCATGTTTAAGATTTTTGAAATAAAACATGTACATACGATATCAGCTCGTATTTCTTGTAACGATGGTAAAAGTATTTGTAATAAATATAAAGAATTATTCTAAAATAATACACAACAGAGTATTGATCTTCACAATTCTTAAGTGAAGGTAAGGTGTTCGTTAATATATTTTATGATATAATGTACTTCTGCCACCTAAAGAAAGAAATGCTTATTACTACTATTGTTAAAATTTACAAATAAAATATAGCCCATTAATAAAAATCTGAAATGAAAATAGTTGTCATTGACCTTATCATGAGTATACTTGATGTTAATTTATCACTTAAGGTCTTAAGTTCCTTTTTGTGTTTATTACTCTCATTTTCCTGAATGAACCTCTTCAACGCAGCCCACAGTGACTCGATATTTAACAAATAAAATACATGAAAAAGCAAGGCACTGAGTTTTGCACTAATAATAAATATTATAAGTATAGATATGAGTATAAAAATAGATGTCGATTTATTTTATTCACATAATAAACGAACATGAAAAAAATAGATGTCGATTGAGTGATCAAGTGTATATTTCGGGTGTATCAATCAGAGTATTTGTACGAATATATGTGGTAAATATAAAATAAGGATGAAACAAATATCCCAAGTGGAAAGGGACTCCGTTGAAATTATTTGTAGAATCTTTGAAATAAAATAAGGAGTTTATTTCACTCTCATGGATTCAATTGAAAACTTGGTGTAATTGAAGATTCTAGGGTCAAAACGCGACGTAAAGAATGGTAATAAGTCACCAAATTCTAAGATGATCGAATTGGTCAAAATTATGGCTCTTTCCACTGTGTGTCTTCATCCGTGCTCACGACCCGCAGAGACAGACCACTTGGAAGGCATGGACCTGACGGAGCAGGCGTTGATGGACTTGACAAAGACGGCGTGGGAGTCCTCGTCCTCTGCGGAAATGTCCTGCATCTCCGAGGGGCAGCGGGCTCCAAAAGGAATAAAAGTCCTTGTCCTGGATGTGTGGCATGTTGGATCGGGGGCAAAGGCGGTCTGGTCCTGTGGACCACTTAGTTCAAGCCCAGGAGCTCCCCGGCGGAGGCAGAGCTGCAGAGGACGGCCACGTTGCTCCTATCTCCTTGACGCAAGCGGCCACCAGCCAAAGGCCTCAGAGTGTTGAAGACTTCCACTTCCACCCGATGCTGAAGCTGTGCGTCCCGGGTGGCTCGTGGCGGGAGGGAGGGGACCTCCGGACGGAAGAGAAGGGGAGCTCCCGGGAGTCGAAGCTAGCTCACGAGTCCCTCGGAGGAAGAGGGATAGACTTGATAGACTTCCTTCCCCCACATGGCCGCTGTAGTAAGCACCGCTCTCACAAAGCACCTCCACATGAGCAGAACCGGAGTACCCAAGTACCCACGCTCGGAGACACGGTAGAGGGGGGACATCCGGGGACACAGCACTTCTTCCCCATGCCTGAGAGACTTCTTCGGGATTGACGAGTCAAGAGAAGTGTAAGAGGAGGCTTCATGAGTGGAGTCTCCGTAGTCAGTCATCCGAGACAGATCCGGAAGAGGGGGATGGAGGGAGGGAGGGTAGATATTTGAAGAAGAATGAGTAGAAGAGGTAATGAAGAACCTCTTCTTATCACGATCCAGGTGCCCAAAGATTCCAATTCGATGTGTAAAGTCACTATTCACTATTTCTGGATCCCGAGACTCTGCAGGATGGGAGGAAGTTAATTATATAGTGCTCTCTCTCTGTGTCTTTCTCTATATGTGTGTCTGTATACGATATAAGGAGGAATTAAAATATTCCATTGACGTCATCATACTACACAAAAATAATGATATGGACAAGGCAATCTAAAAGATCTACTCAATTCCCAAATGAATCCTTAATTTCTCGCTTAAACAAAAAAACACATCTCTGAATTTTTGATATTTTGTAGAAAAAAGTCTCTTCTATCAACTCAAGGCCTCAGTTTTTTGTCCAAACCAAAGAGGAAATCAGGAGAGCCGATTGGCTATAAAAAAGTGGCATCAAGGCAAAAAAAAAAAAGTTAATTTCATTACCATAGAGCTTTCAAATGCTCAAAATGGGCAATTCTAGTATAAGATATAAAGCAAAAAAATATGCTCAATTTATTAAGTTTTTTCAACAAATCCATAAGGAACTCGAAAATTTCCAATTAAAAAATAAGACCGGGAGCTTTTGGCCGGGGAAAAAAACCCAAATTACGAGGCATGGTAACTTTGCTCAAACATAAAATTCGAACTGAAATTTAAAACATATAATGAAAAAGACTTAAATCTAGGTGTAAATTTCATTGGATCCATGAACCACATTTCATTGAAGTAATTTTTTTGTGGAATGACCCATATATATATATATATATATTAGATATATATATA
>CP045895.1:6142059-6185442 GCA_013387185.1 Caligus rogercresseyi | reverse complement strand
CAAAGTATACAACGAAAAGTGCAAAAGAAAATTTGAACCAGTTAAAATTCAATGTAATCAGATAGTATACTTAAGTTATCTATGTTTAATATGTCTTAGTTTTCTTATTTCAAATCCCGCAACCATTGTAAAATGGTCACCAAACCTAGCAAAAAAATTGTAATTAAAAGCGCTTATTATTTTTATTCATTCCTAATATATGTCGGTAAAATGATTAAACTACTAATACATTAATTTAACATGATTTGCAAGGTTTCGACTATAGGAATATGTTCTTTTTGCAGAATTTCATAAAAATCCAAGAAGTTATAGGCATCACTTTGAAATTAACCATTTTGACTACTTTGCACCAGTTTGAGATCATACCAGACTTTGTAATGAAGAAATAATTTGAATGCCCATTTTTTATTTGCTTAATTCATCACGAACAAATATTATTTCTTTAATTTCTTTTAAACTTAATATACTAACGAAGAACGTATTTAAAAATTGTACTCATCATAAGTGACCGTTCAAAAAACTCAAAAATAAAAAATCTGGATGTGCCACAGAAAAAGTAGGCCCGATTTGGATTCAAGATGTCTCATTTTAGTTATCTATGTACATTTCATTCAATCAAGGGAGATTGACCAAAATTTGTTGGCCTGTGTTATAGACGAGATACTTAATTGGAATCATATCACCTCCAAAGCAAAACGAATCCTCTTTGCCCTGAATACTTTTGTTGGGTTTATGAAACCTATGTAAGGTCAGTTGTGAGCTAAGGGGCAATAGCTTTTGCAGCTAATGTCAAACAAACGGCTCAATTAAAAATCGCCTCAAAAAGCTACAGAAGATTGGCCTTACATCGGTAACTGGAGCCATGAGATCTACCCTATCTGTACCATGGAGGTGCTATGAGGTATAGTTTCGCTACATCTATATTTAATGGAGATATTTCAAACAAGGTTGTAAACTCTTCTGGTTGGGGCCCTTCAAGCAGAGGTCATCTCTAATATATAGATTGAGTCCTTGTTCGACAGTAGAGTCAATAAAAAAGATCTGTGTTTCAAGAAATGGCATATTAAGGATTTTAATTTTTTTGGGTACACTCATGGCTCAAAAATAGATTCTCACATGTGATTTGGTGCTAGAGGAGCATCCTTAAAGTTAGACGGCACTATTACTGTGTTTCAGGCAGAGATTGAGACCATGAGGAGTCTCGTAAGCAACCTAAAAATGGACAAATTGGAGGGCACAAAGCTACTAATCCTATCCAGTAGCCTTTCCACCATGAATAGTTTGGTTGCTATGCAAGGTAATACAATTAGTGCAGATGTGGATGGCTGCAGGAAAGCCCTTCAATTCTCCAGATATGACATCACAGCTGGATGGTTAGGGGTCATAACAATACCATAGGCAACGAATATGCCGATTTCCTCGAAAAAAAAAAGCAAAATCAGGATTACATTTGATTGTACCGATATCCGTCAACAAGACAAAGACTTCTCTCAATAATACGTCCTTGACGATATGCCCATCAGTTTCCTATGGATTCATACCGACAATAAAAGCAATTCGTCTCGGACCCTTATATCGGGAGAAAGATTTTACATTTTAGGATTAAAAGTGTCTTGAGGATAGTTGCTATGACTACCAGACATAATGGGCTAAATGCAAAACTCTACAAAATGGGGAAGTCTTTTACACCGGTTTGCCGAGTCTGTGAAGAGGAAGATGAGACGCCTATCCACCTTATCTACGCGTGTCCCGAACAAGGATGGAGATGGACGAGTTGGCCAAGGATATGAGGAGAAGAAAAAAGTCCCTTGCTTCAGAAAGCCTCTTTGCTTTTATGTAAACACAATATATTTTATAAAAAAGATTAGCTTCTAAACAGTTTTACAACGTTTAATACAGGATTGCGTACCAGTGTGGTGGGGCTGATCTTGAGGCTAAACAAACAAACTACTCGACTACTTCAGTTTATTCAAAACCAAAATTATAATACAACTGAGAGATAATGTTATTTCTTACCTATGCTTTGGATTTTTATCTATATGGATCTCTTTGACTAGAATTTACATAACTGTGTTATAAATACTTATAAAGCTTTATTTTTATAAGCTCATAACTGTAATAAATCTGTATACATATACAAGGCATTGGACAATAAATGGGAAATTGGCCCCCTACGGCAGTTCCAATTTTTGTATTTGCTTACTTGGTTCGGCAGAATTAACGAGTTCATCGGTGTTGAAATGAATAAGTATTAAGATTAAAATTAGTCCATCAAATAACAGACATATATATAAGGATGATCAATACATATCTCCTATCCCTCTCAGGAGTCGAACCCGTGCCCTCAACATTCAGAGTCGATTCAGCTGGGCTCACACGTTCTAGTATTCTAGTATCTTTTAATTCCGGCGTTTGTAGTAATACTGCAAAGGATTCAAAAATATTTGTTTTTAAAAACTAAAAGACCCATAATTGTAAAAATAAAAATAATATTTCTGAATCATATTTTATGCTTTTTTTCATGGCGCTCAATAAAAATAATTGCTTTTTGTTGATTGTGAGGCACATGTATGTATAAACAATCCTACAGAGTAACGGGAGAGTCCCTCATATAACAAATAATATGTACATAGTAGTTGTTTACACCGGAATGACAATACAATTTCGTAATGAAACAACCGTCAGGCATACAAAAATGAATAAAACTGGAGTGGTTCATTCTCTTGTCTACTCACATATTATACACTTTATACAATGCATTAGTAGGATCAGTCCTATTATCATTATCATTATTATTACGAAGGCATTGAATTGATGTACACTTCCACTTAACTGAGGGCAAATTGACTTATTCTTACCCTCATCCAAAGTACTCTTATTATTATTATTACATAAATCTATAGGGAGTACGACTTGAAGAAGAAGATCAACGGAGTGCTTGATACACATATAAAATGAAGTTGTTAATGGGTATATATATCAATAATGATAAAATCCATGAACTGAGTTTTGATTTGTATTTTCATCTCAATATATCGAACCACGGCCTGGTACAACGTCATATATTATAAATCATGGAAATCTAGAAAACATGGAACGCTCTCGCATTTTTGCCCTTTACTGCATGAGGCTGACTTATATTTAAAAAAAATTCAATTATGAAACGAAGATTTTTACGAAGAACGAAGAATATTATTATTGTTAGTATTATATATTTATATGTATTTCTCAACTGTACTTTATATATATATATATAAGAGATTTTGACATGGAATATATTCTGCAAAACTCGTTTTATCATCAATTTACGAACCATAAATACGCTATTGAGTAATGGGCTACTTGAAGTCAGATAATATAGCCTTATTCTACAAGGTAATTCTTTCTTTTTTTTTCTCCGCGTGTGCGTTTCATGTAATTCATGAGTACCATGAATAAATATAGCATATTAGACTAAAGAATAGTGAAATATATATTTGTCAAAGTACATATGGGAAGCATCTTTAGGAAAATCAACAAACCTTTATATTTTTAGACAAAAATCAATGTTTATATTGATTATTGAAATCGATTAAACAATAAACAACGAGAAGGAATAATTACTTTCATACTTTGAACATACCTAAATCCGCTTTTGAATATGCAAACTACTCTGCCATCATTTAATTGTATCAACTGCCTACGTTACTCAAATCTATAGCCATATTTGTGAATATTGTCTATAAGTCTTCAGTGTTGGTAGTACTACACATCTCTTATCATTTTGCTAAACTAACGGCTGGACAGTAGTGTTGTCCATCGGGCGCGATTTTCGAGCCCGAGCCCACCCGAAAGAGTAATAATTGAGCCCGAGCCGGCCCAAGACAGAGCCCGATTAGTTTGATTGCGTCCGACTTGCGCCCGCCCGACCATTGGGAAAATATTAAACGACGAAAGAAATTCAATTCAACAGATCCGAGAAAAAGTGAGGACGTTTTGTTGTAGAAAGAGTCTGAGGAAAAAAGTGAAGACGTTTTTCTTTTAGGAAGAGGTCATTTTTAATTTTATTAGAAAAAATTAAAAAGGCCGCCCGCATAGCCCGCCCGACTTTCATATTTTTTGCGCCCGAGCCCGGCCGTCGGCGGACTGGCGGGCGGGCGGGCATGCCCGCCCGATGGACAACACTACTGGACAGTAACATGCAAATTTCGATGAGTTAGGGATAGACTCGATTGAGCTCAGGAGAAAGAAATCGTTAGCTTAGAACGATTAACTCAAAATACTATATTATACTATAGAATGGTTATAGTAAACAATCTGAAATCGATCATTTAAGTAAGTATTTCCTGATGCAAAAAAAAAAAAGTTAGTTTGAGATAGTATGATTTAAACAAAGCACAATAATTAAAGGATGTGGGTTGCTTATTCTGTAGCATATTTGAAAAGAAAAATATGATTTATGGTCACATGAGTCCTACTATCGACAATTGTTCGAGTGCTTCGTTGGATCAAAAGGAAGCTTTATATAAAAATATGTTCTATAAAAAGAAGCTTAACATATATGAATACAAAATGTGTTTTATTAATACGTTTTAATTATATTTAAACTCGTGATAACAATATTGAAACAGTAAGTAGATATCTGAAAGGGGTAACATTATAATTACAATAAAATACGTAATTTAAAACATGCATGCAATAATTATAAAATAACAATTTCAATTTCTTATACACAGTTTATATCATTGGTGGAGTTTTGAATATGGAGAGGCATATATATATAATATAATATATATATATATATATATATATATATATATATATAGCGGAAAAAAAGTCATATTGATAATATAAACTCCTTCATTTGAACTCACGCTATTCTTCATAAATGGAAAACTTGATTAAGTTTTCTTGCAGTCTAACATCTATAAAACATAGCCTAACAATAAATATTTTGTACAATAAATGAATCAACAACAGTGAATCTCCTCAACAATTCATAATTCAAACAACAAACACCATAAAAACATCAGTTTTTTGATTAATTAATTTGAGAGTGAAGGCTTTTCATTGTTTTTTAAATTAGTATTTAATCTCAATGTTATTGTTGTTTTTGGAGCTGATGTTGACAAGTTGAAAATTTTAATTGAATCCCCCTTTTTCCCTTCGACTTTCAAAGGCTGGGATTAATATTAAACATCCTGTTGTCCAAGTCAAGGGCAAAGAGGGGAAATAAACAAACAAACAAAGAGCACATCTCTCTCTCTCTCCTTCAACACTTGTTTTAAAACCTTTATTTAAAACAAAAACAAAGCCACGCTTACCTTCGCGGCATTGTCATGCTTTTGATATTAAATGATTTTTTCAAGATCATGGTTTTTTAAACATAATCCTTTGTTTGTCTCTGCATATTTATTGCATTTATATAGAATTATCAAGGTCTTTCAAGCACACTTTAGAGTTAAAGTAAAACAATACTGAAACAAAAAAACGAAGGACATTGATAAAGAGGATAGTAATATTAGTTCGTCCAATGACGTCATTTATTTTTGTTTATGTTTTTCTCATTAATCTATGGATCTTGCAATATGGCTTTAATAGTATAACCAGGGGCGGTCCTATATACTGGACAAGGTGGGGTAATTGCCTGAAGCCCCGGCCCATCGGGGGTATCGTGATCAATCACTTTATATATATATATATATATATAACGTTTGATTTAATAGGGCAAAGCAACATGGTTCTTTGCCATTGCAATATTTTCTTTGGAACGGTCAATGACCATAATTTTTATTAAAATGAGGATGTTTGTAGTTACTCTCTCACCAGAGAACATGTTTACAATTTAGCTGTACGAGAGATTTAAGTATTTTTTTAACAATTTGAGTAGATTAACCATTACAAAATATATGCAATACGATCATTTGAAGGTTCTGAGTCTCAATTGAATCGAAATTCTTATTATTTTCCGCTATTTAGTAATTTATTAAGAAAAAATATATAATATGATTTTTAATCCTAGAGAGTTTCAGAATAAAGACAGGTTAACAAACTTTTGTTATACAAACTCTCAGCTTACTCTTTCGAAAGAAGCTTTAAGTTCAATATAACTTAGAACATGTTCTCACAGCGCTTACACATCAAGGCAGTGTGTATAGTGTTTAATGTATAAACTGATCTTGTTCTCGTTTAAACTGGATGACGACCGTAAACGACCGTAAGTCTTCAGATCTAGACAGAAGTACTTGGCACCAATCAAAACTTATCAATTTTGTTTTCTAACATCAGGACTCAAATATCATAAATATCCGAATCTACAATCTTGCGGTGGCAAACAAGTTAAAGACAATCGAAAGAACTGTTTCTTCTGTAAAATACACCCAGAAACAACAGATCATCTCCTTTGGAACTGCCCTGCATTAACAGAGACTTACCAGGCCCTCCAAATCTCACTAGAAGACCTCTTCAAGATCAAAACTTCGGAGGAAGATTTTCTGGCGTTCACAAGGAATGCCAAATGTGACGCCGTCATAACCAAAGTACACATCATATTAAATGCGAATAGTTAAAAACGAGACCTTTATATTATCATCCTGATTGCTCTCTATATTCAAAAGTTTATAACAGATATGAATTTTTATTTAAATACTTTAGTGCCCTTTTTAAAATGACTGTTTCCACATTATTTTAATACTTTCATTATATTTGTTTCGTTTCAATAACTGTTAATTATTAATCATTTATTCACAACGTATCTGCACAAACCGTTTGTATATCTTTAGTGTAATTTGTCGAAAATATGCCCACTGGGCGAAGTAAAAAAATATCCGAATCTTTAATTATATAGCAATGGGATGATTTAAATAATAAATTTAATTTATCATGTGCACTAGGAAGAATTTTCTGGCAACTTGTCCAAAGGTGCGCCAGGAAAAGTAGGTGGTTAAGCTGATCAGTGACTCAAGGATTGCATCTGTTACAATTGTTATGCAATTGGACAAACTGGCTACGTGGGCAATCAAATACTTGTAGCCTCGAACTATGCATCCAAACCTGCCTACGTAATTAAGAAGGGAAATAAACCAACACTTGAGTTCTTTGACAGATATCATAGGGAGGTACATACCCAATCGCCTTATCAATTTTAGTTTCCGATTCTAGAAAACCGAAAATGAAGTATGTTTTAATAGAGATTGTGTGTCATTTGACCAGGGTGTGTTTATCATATGGAATCAAAATTGAGATCAAGTATTTAAATCTTGGAAAAATTGTTAAGTTGTATTTTTTAAACTTTAGGCAATTATGCAAGCAAGACGCCATGATTAAAAACCTACGCACAATATAGCTAAGGTTATCTAACTATTACCATCAATGACTCCCCATTTGACCTTTCATTGTATCAAGCAGGAAATACTAGACTAGTTACTAATGTAACTAATGTGCCCCATGGCCACTATATACTCGATTACACACACACTGATATAAATTGATATAAGCAGTAGCAGAGGTACTACAGTTGGCAATGCGATCTTATTAGTATTATTTCATAATGACTTTTTATTTCTATTATTATTTTTTTATTTTTTTACCTAAAAAATGCTCTATTTTTTAAATGTATGATAAAATTTTGAAGAATCTTCAAAAGCTAGTTATTTTTTGGAACGAATATCAAGGAGCCCTTACAACTCTTGTACAATCTACAAATTATATATACCTGTCCTCAACTAAGCAACCAATTCAAAAGCACCCCGAGTTTAAGCCTTTAAGCCTATTTAGGCCTATTTATCATATCTTTTTCCATTTGTACGTTTTTAACAATACGGTAAAGGGTTCTTGAAAATAAAACTAATTATTATCATTGTTATTATCATTCTTTATCTCTATTCCATGTTACCATATGTCAGGTGGATAGGTAAATGAATTGTTACATAATGTATACCACTGAGAACCCTCTTCGTCACCGACTATTTTTTTTTGTTTAAATGTTGAAGCACACACGCAACAAGGAGCAAAGATATCACGTTATAAAGGCCTTCCCGCATCTCTACTTAAATAAAAAAAGAAATACACCAACCAACAAGGCGTATCTTAAAAACGCTCCAAAAGAATAACAAAAGAACAAAAAATATGGCAAAGACTTGCTAACATTAGAATATTTCAAGGGCAATTGAAGATAAAGGTTATTAAGCTTGACGATGGTACTAAGTGCATGTCTTTTTAAATAGAGATATCTTTTTATAGTGAGATGCTTTAATTTCGTTATAAGGTCATTCGGGATTTTATTGTATACAGATTTTTTTTAAATATATATTTTTTCCCTCGAACCTTTTGATAAAAAAATATGCATATTTATTTGCTTAACCTTAGGTGTAATATGTAAAGCAGAGGTACATAACTGACCGATCGTGATCCTAATCGAAACTTGCATGCGGGCTTCTTCGAACTCTAACATATTAAGAGTACAAACCGATTAGAGAAGTCACTGAAGAAAAATATATTAATAGTTTATATTGATTTTAAATTTGTTTATAGAACTAATACTTTCCCTTTTTTAAATGATAAATTCCTTAACAAAAAATAACCATTTCTTAACAAAAGCTTCATATTCTTTGCCTATTCAAAATACAATGATTAAAATAAATATTATAAGTATTTTATTAGAAACATTAAATGCCTCAAGTAGGTTTTAATAATAAAATAAACTTGTAGCTGAAGTTCAGAGATCAATTCCGTTGTTTTTCTTTCTGCCACAACATTGTTTTGTACAAGTGAATTTTGATATTAAAATAATGTCTGTCATGTTTTTTAGATCAAATAAAGAAACTTAGGTACTAAAAATGATTAAGGGATATATAATTCTAAGGAAGTCTACCATTAATAAGTATATATAACTAGAGGCATATATACACTCAGACAGTGCAAACCTCCGCCGTCATGAGCCTTCCGAGGCGGATTTTTCACGACTGGGGAGGCGTAGAGAGACGGGGGAGGGTTCCCCTAGAGGAAATTCCGAGAGGAAGACGCTCCCGGCACCCAATTTCACAGCACAGCGACACATCTATTGGCAGGAGTAGGCTAACTTGAAAAATTTAGTAGATTTAGCTCATTTGGCGCCTTAATTCTGGCACTCAGAGATGCCAAAATTAATCACTTCTTCCTTTTTGGCACTTCCAACACTCCACAAAATTTCATCCAATTCTTTCAGTACTTTTGAGTTATCCCGCTGACAAACCAACAACCAACAAACGCCAGTGAAAACAATACCTCCTTCGGCGGAGGTAATAATAAAAGTTTCCACGACCTATATATTGCCAAAACAACCCCTCTTATTTTAGTTTGATATATGTATTCATATACTTTAACTAATGTATTGATCATAATCAAGGGCCGTGCGTCGGGGGACCTTACCTTGATAGATGGAACACAATCTTGATCATTTGCAGTCTTTTTTTCCTAGGGCATGGCTGCTGGCATTTAATCATCATTTCCGTACTTTTATACAGGGATCATGAAGTCGGAAAGGTTATTCTTTGTGGTTGTTGCGTAGATAAAATATATGCATTTAAAAACATGCATCGTCTATAATGAATGTTAGTAGCATTGAAGGAAGATTTATATGTGTTAAAATAAATGCTGTGACATACTCGAAAGGAGGAAGTTAATGGTGGAAAGATGATTGAGAGTGGCATGAGGGTACTTCTCACCTAGGTATATTGAATAAAAGTATGTTTATTTGTGCTTTGATGAATAGTAAAACGTCATAAATCTTATCATTACCTCCGCCGAAGGAGGTATTGTTTTCACTGGCGTTTGGTTGGTTTGTTTGTCAGCAGGATAACCAAAAGTACGGAACGGATTCGGATGAAACTTTGTGAAGGTTGTTGGAAATGCCAAAAGGAACAAGTGATTAAACTCTTTGACATCTCTGAGTGCTTCTTTAAGATGCAAAATGGCTAAATACTAATAAATATTTCAAGTTAGCCTACTCTGCCGATAGTGTCGCTGTGCTGTGAAATTGGGTGCCGGGAGCGTCTTCATCTCAGAATTTCGTCGAGGGAACCCTCCCCCGGCCCTCTACGCCGCCCCAGTCGTGAAAAATCCACCTCGGAAGGCTCATAAGGACCCGTGACGGCGGAGGTTTGCACTCTCTGAGTGTGTATATGCCTCTAGTTTTTATTTTGACATCATGACGTCAGCAGAGAATAACACTAGTGGACTCAATTACCATCTGCATTGATAAACATCTATGGAGCTCTTTTAATTAAACACAACTTATAACGCACACGCAACCTATGCATAAATATCAAGAGAGAAAGAGAGTAAAGAGGGGACGTCATAATCTAAAATCATCAAATAAGAGAGCCTTCAATGATCATAGTCGAGAATCCGTGTCTTAAATATTTGCCCTCCGAATGACGCCCTTCTTTTTTTGGATACCATTAAAGTATTCTGGCCTAGACTCCAAAACAAGTCGGAGATCCCACCTCCGTCCTCTGTGAGCGATTGTGATGGTCATGATGATTGTTAACCGTGATGTCACTCTTCACTCTCTCTCTCTGTCGATTTTTATGCATGTGTATAGGTTGCTAAAATAACTTTATAGCTGTCTACCAGTGCAGATGGTAATTGAGTCCACTAGTGTATTCTTCTCGCTAGTCGGATTGACGTCATTAAAAACCATCGGCAAGCGAAAAAGATAGCAGTCTTGGCAAATGGGCATATTTTGACTTTCAATCATTCTTGGTTCTAAGGAATTCGCTTTTGATTGTCTTATTTTTCGGTTGGCGACTTAATCTTCTTTAATTTTTCCCATTTATATTCCAAATTAATTTACAATTATGTAGTATATTGATAGTGTTATCAAATATTCCGATAATTGCATTCATGTTTTCTCCTGAAAAGATATAATTTTATTCCCCTATTTTGGATTGTCATTAATCATTTGTGAGCATGCGAGTTTATATACGCAATTAATTGTGTCTCATTTTTTATATATTAAAGATTGAACATTAAAGATGTTGGATATATATCACGAATCTATAAGTAAATATGTGAATTCGATATTTCTAGCCATTTCATCAATAAATAATATTTCTTTAGTTGAATTCAATAATTTATTCTACGTTTGATCGTCAGGTATGATCAATCAAATAGTACTAACATTCGATATAATATTACAGTACAAAGGCGTATTCAAGGACGTCGCTTAAAGGGCACATTGTTATGCAACTAAATACCATAATTGTGATATTTTGAATTACAGAGCCCAGCGACAAACCAATGACATAGCTGTGACGATGAATTAAGAAAATATGGCCTAGGGAGAAAGGACCCAAGAAAAAATGGACCATTATAAAATGACCAAAGATAAAAAAGGAAAACAATGACTGAAGGAAAAAAATCCAAATATATGGGTTAGAAAAGTATTTAATCGGAATACTACTATATAGTGCAAAAATGATATTATTTTGGCAATTATAGATAAATAATTTCCTTCTTGTTGTTAGACAGGGTAAACTTTTTTTCATATGTCATCATTTTCCTTTTCTATATTGCGTCATACCTATCTTCCTGGTCCTTTTTTTGGACTTTTCTTCCTAGAACGTATTTTTCTCGGTCATTTATTGCTAATATCAGTTGTGGGAGGGGAAACCTGGAGGCTCATTGGCAAAATGGATTTGACCCTTAATGCACTTTAACTGTGACCTCAAGTACCCCGATGTTCCAAATGATCCTGGTGTCGCATCTCCTTTACCAGTCATGCTTATCTATATTTAAATATAATTGTTTTAGTTTACAAGGATGGAAATGATCGATCCTTATTCAATGTCTTGATACCCTTAGGTATGAGGAACCAAACTCCTTAAGAGGAATGAATTACATGATGTGAGATCGATAGTACGAACAAATGGTTCATGAAAAAACGTCCTCTGGAAAAATAATCAAGAAGAGGACCATAATGAATTTTGGGGATACTGTTCAAATATATGGAATGCGAGTATTTGAATGGAATTTACTTTTATATATTTTTTGAAATATTTATTATTTATATTTAGTAATATAAAAATTAATTGTAATTTAAAAAAAATAGTTGAACAATATTTAGTTGTATTCAACAAAAAATATAGCCATCAAACTTGACTGTCTTTTGGTATATGCTATTTTTCTTTCTATCTTGATTTTTTTTAGTTTTTTTCTGTTTCCCCCAAAAAGGGAACTCAATATAAGAACTTAAATGAGCAGAAGGATATACAGTCAACTCCAAGGAGAATAAAAATAAGGTGAGTCAAAGAGGACTGTGCTAGTGTATAGAACCCATGTTGTATGAAAAAAATTTGTATGTAATGATGTATCATAAGTATTCATTATTTTAAGTAATTACCAAATAATAATTTCAAACCATAAATTACAGGACTTACAATTTATAGTGGCCACTCAAGGAACCCAAAAGTGACCGTTAGAGACAGGTGACCGCTTTACACAGAAAGCTCTAGCACTTTATTTTCCTTCTGCATGGTAAATTTGAGTGGCCGCTATTTTCAAGGCTATATACAGATGGCCTCTAACAGAGGTTGCATACACAAATCACAATTCATTCCTTGTCCTCTACGAAAAGTCAAAATGTTTTCCCTCTCTCTTTAGAGTGTGCTCATTATCATACTATACTCATATATCGCAATTACCATAAGTTATTATAATGTGTTGCTTTAATTGCTTATACTATGAGCATTGTGTGAGGATATTTAAGAATCCCTGAGCTATGGTGAGACATTCGGGAATGAATGGATTGATTTATTATGTTGTATCTACATTTATTTCTACCAGTCCTTTGGTTTTAAATGTTTTTAATTCATGATTCAAGACGTTAATCATTGATTAAACATAATAAACGATTATGAGCATTTTTCTTATGGAGAAAAAAAGCTGATTCTCATTATGATAATGTTTTTTACCCTTGATGAACGGTACTCGTTCGTATACAAAGCATTAACTAAGACTTTCGTTTGTACTTTATGTTCCACAAGTAATTTTAGACATACATGTGAACAATTATATTTGGAAAAAAGTCTTATATATATTCATAAATAACTCTTATTTCCAGGCCGGTGTTCGAAATAAACATATTAAGAAGGGGGAAAAACGTCCATAAAAACCTTATCCCAAGAAAAAATGGTCGATTTAGCAAGTGAAAATATTTATACATATACAAAAAAAAATGGTTTCATTGTATGGATAGATATGCATTTGAGTGGATTATATGTACATAAAGAGCTTTAAATGTAAGCAACTCGTTTTTACGTTACTCAATCTTTATAAGAAATATTTTTTATGTATATGGCACAGATTTTAAAAAATCCCTGAAATCATAAAACATTAATAAAACCTTAAAGTAATTAAAATCTTTAATATTTTGTTAGCTTGAAAATCAAAATCTATTGCTAATTGACTCTGACACCCATGCCACGAACTGTCAAAAAGGAAGATATTTCGTGGCCCAAAGCAGCAAACCTGGCTGTAGTTAATAATAATAAAATGCGCCTCAATTTTAAGAGAATGAGGAAATATTCAGCTTCCTTTTATAATATTTTTCGTATAAATGCATTGATAAATAGGTACAAAATGAAATTGATTTGTCACAAAAATCTATCCACGGAGTTTGAAGTAACGACCTTTTTATGTATATATGTTATACATATATACAACTTTTTAAATATTATTGAAATATATTTTGAGATTTAAATATTCATCAGACATTGGCAAAAAGATGTATATGCCATGATAAAGCAACCATTAAGTGTGCGATGTAGAACCTTGCAGCTGAGAGAATACCTTTAAAACAGACTTCATTTCCAACAATATTCATATGTATAAATTCAAAAATGAAATTTTGTTAGTACATACATATGTACAGATAAGTAGTGGCTACCAAGATCAAATATTTTCCTAAATATGCTTTTAATGTGTTCGTAATATAACGTGCACACTATAGTTGTCCACGTTGAAAACTTTCTAATGAGTAAAAACAAAATGTTTTGAAAAAGTAAACAATTCTAGTTGTAATTGAATAAATGTGAGAAAAGCGGGATTTTCAAGGACATCACATTTTTATAATAAAAAAAGAACAACTAGTATTTTATTTAGATTATCACATCATAAATATCAAACCATATCAATGATAAGTGTTGAAATAAAAAACGAATTCAAAATTTTATTTTTCAATCACAAAATATCAAATATGAAGCAGAATTTTGAATTTTTGGTTCATAATAATTATAAAAATTGTTAGATGCCGACGATACCACTTTTGAAAGACGAAGAACAACTTAGAATTAGCTAATTAGCCAACAAACTAAATTAAATGGACGTTTTGATAGGCACAATAAACTATCATTATTTATAACTAAAATACGTTGAGGACAAATGGCCATTCGCTCACTTATAAAAACTCTAGTCTTTATGGTTGTTCTCCTTTGCATATAAACTAAAGTTTGCCAAGGAAACATTTTGATTTTGGCTCTTAGTTCGAAGTCCTCACCTTTACAGGTTAAAACTAAAATTATTTATAAAAGTCTACTTAGCTTCAGCCGCGTTTATGGTGCATCTCCTTTTTTATGGTTAAGATATTTATTTATGAGCTAAAATCTATATAGTGTAAAAATATCAGAATAAACTAGAAAGTAGGAGAAAAAACACAATCTTACGACAGTTACGTTAAAAACAAAAGATAAAGAACATGAAATCGCCGGAGCAAACCCTAGGTTTGGATTAGGGCAGTCTTGTGTATACACAAAATTTCCGATTGACATAAGATCTAGACTCCAGGACTTGAAAAAACATCTAAAAATGAAACTTACTAATAAGGATGGTTGTGAAGAAGATGTCACCTGCAAGCTTAAAGGACTTGAAAAAATCTCTATCGATAGAAGGCGAAAAATGACTGTTACCCTAGTTAACACTTTTAAGAGGGTTAACGAGACGCTTTTGGTCAGTTATATGGGTCAATTTGGAGAAATTGTGAGACACTATCCAAAGAATAACCCCAGGGATAAGAAAGCTGAAGATAAATACGTTAACTACAGAGAGGTCTGGAGGGACAGTGACTATATTGTAGAAATATATACTGATCCCTCATGTATCCCCCAGATAATACCTTTTCAGGGGTATTTGATCAATTTAAGGTTTCAGGGGGTAAAATTGCAGTGCCAAAGGTGCTTCAATTTTGGCCATATGAAGCAACACTGTGATCAAAAAAGAGTGAAGACTTCACATTATGAAAAAGCTTTGATGAAGAGTATAGAGGAGCGTTCAACAAATAATGATGCAAAATCTGATGAAGCGAACTCTAAATCCTACGTGGAGGAAGAACTTCAAGGGAGTGATAAAAACAAAGATTTAGATACCTCTCAAGTATCCGAAACCTCTGGTTCTCGAGGAGACTCATCTTTAAGTGGTTTGGAAGAGAAGAATAGAGGAGTGAAGTGCTCAGGTTATATTTCAAATATGGAATCGATAAACTCTTTAGTTGTTCCAATCAACAATGAAGAGAATGTGGAAGTGGACATTACGGGTGATGCTGACGGGTCAGTAATAATTAATACAAGGAATCCCAGGACAACGCCCTAGTCTCTGACTCAGATGGAATATTTCACAGTAAGGGCGGGAGAAACAGTGGTTTCAATCCATGACAATGGTATGACATCAATTAATACAAAAAATCCCATGCCTTGTACCGACGAGGAAACTATGCCCACATCGGATGTAAATGGTGAAGAAGCTCCAAGCGCAAAGCTCAAGGAAAAATTACAAAAAATCTCCTCGTCCGATACTGGACAATAATGTAATTTTAAGGGACAGGACTCGCTCCCAGTCTTCCAAAAGAAAGGAAATGGATGAATCTCCTACAAAGTCCAAAAACCCATCTAAAATTCCTAAAGAGTAGAGGGTATTTTTTGTTTTGTTTCAAATAGCTTATTTGTTTGTTTTTTGTCTGTCAAAACTCACAAAAACTTATAAACCCTTAATCCAGACAATCATGAATGAATATTTGAAAAAGTCTTCCCAAGTGCGTGGAGGATTCTCACAAAAGAGTGATTGGCATAAAATTTATATTTCTTCCAATAATGTGAGCTTATGTATCATAAACGCTTACGGTCCCAATGAAAAATCCTCATCATTCTTCAAAGCCATCATCGACTCCAAACCTTACAGTTCCCTTCCTTTGATCCTGATCGGCGATATAAACGTTGATTTAGACAAAAACAAATCAAACTATCCCAATTGGGAGATTTTAAACGCATTAATCATTCGATGGAATCTGATCGATACTACCAAGAGGATAGGTTCGAATCAAATGGTTTCATGGAAAAAAGGGACTCTTTCTTCTCGAATAGACTTAGCTCTGATATCAACCCCAATTCTCCCTCTAGTTAAAAAGACGCTTTATAGGCCAGAACCTTTTTCAGACCATCGCATTTTGGAAATAGAATAAAATTTCTCAGCAAAATCAAGACTTTTTAAGGTTCCTAAATGGGTATGGAAAGAGAGTAAATTTAAAGAAAAATTACAAAGAAATCTGACCCAAAGCTTTGCCACTTCCATAACTTCGGATCAGGCAGCCTTAGTCTTTACTCGGGTTGTGCGTATTACAACTTTAAAATATATTTCTTTGAGCAGAAAACTAGCTGAGAAAATTGAATCAAAAATTGATAATTTGGTCAACAATAGTTCACTTTTTGTTCAAACTTTTTCGTCGGAAATATATAATTCTTATAGAATGTCTGAGGTGCAGAGGCAGAAATGTCAGAAAAAGTTTGCTTAGAGAACCAGTCACATAAACGATTGAAGAATTTACAGAGAGGAAATAAATACTCTGCTTCGTGTATCAATCTAATTGTGCATGGGGGTAAGAAGATAACCAAACCTAACGATATCCTCACTTACTTTCATGACTGTTTTCGAGAGGTAGTCAAAACAGAGAGAATTAACTTTCCAAAGAAGAAGAACTCCACACAATGTAGGATCTTCACGCGGGAAAATATTCTTGATTACATAAACAAAAAATTGAATGTTAAGAAGGCCTCTGGTATCGATGGTATTGGAGGAGAAATATATACTATTCTTCCAAATGAAGTAGCTCCTTTTCTACTCAAACTGGGAGAGTCAATGGAATTAAAAGGCAAGCTCCCAAAAAGTATAACAAAGGGAAGAATAGTTCTTGTTCCCAAGAAGGGGAACGGAACCACTGGAGGCCTATCACGGTCCTGAACTACTCCTATAGAATTCTCTCGGGCATTTTAGCACAAAAAATGGAACCTGAGTTGAATAAAAGGATAGGCTTACATCAGAAGGGTTTTCTGAAGCATAGGAACATAGCGGATGTGTCACGCAATATACAAGCAGCGGTGGAGTCTGTAAGAAAAAGAAATAGATTTGGAGCTGTCATAGGAATTGACTTCAAAAAGGCTTTTGACTCCATATCTCACTCTCAAATACTTCGAGCAGTGAGACATCTGCTTCCAACCCATTTTTTCAACCCAGTTAGGGCATTATTACTAAATGGATCGTCAGTGATCTCGATAGGAGGTCAAGAAAGCAGGCCCATCGAGCTCAAAAAGAGTTGTAGGCAGGGTTGTCCGTCTGCTCCTCTTCTTTTTGTAGCGGCAATAGAGGAGTTAGTAATCCAACTGGTACGAAAATATGAGGGTTTTGGAGTTCGGTTAGGGGGAACCAGGCATCTAGTGGACCTATATGCTGACGATGTAACCCTTACAGTGGAGGCAAGCTCGGAGCTACAACTCATCAAGAGAGTAGAAGTATTATTTAATATGTTCGAAAAGTTTAAAAAGAGGTCTGGGTTGGAACTGAACCGATCAAAAACATTCATTCTTCCGATTGGATGTTGGGATCCTTTGGAAGGGCAAAGCATAGGTCATTGCTTAGTAAAAAGAAAAGTTTCAATATTAGGGATTGACTGGTGCCCCGAAGGGATTCACCCCAATAACTGGAACCATTTAGCTTCATCTATTGGTAAACGTATTACCTTGTGGCGGGACTATAATCTACAGAAAAGGATTGATCTCTATAACACTCAGATTGTCCCAGTTGTTTTGTTTAAAGCAACAGCATCTCCTTTTATAGCAGAAAAAGCTATTGAAGAGGAGAAAAAATGGCTGTCAATTATCTTTCACAAGAGATATATAGATGCCGTAACGAGGCCTAGGTCCCTCATCGGTGGAGGTTTGACCAAAATGTCCACTATCATTCCCAAGATATACATAAAACTTTTTATTGATATAACCAAATTCCCACAAAGAGAATGGAGGAACTCAGTTACAAGTAGTGAACTATTTTATAGGCTAATGTTTGGAACAAACCTAACAAATAACTCTATCAGGGCTTTTTCTGAAGTGTGGGCTTCAGCTCATAGAATTATTTGGAACTTTATACCCCTATATCATAGTGATTCGACGGTAGACGTTATTCATAAAAATGTCCACAAACCTTTTTTCTTTAAAAATTTGAGTAGTCCGGCTTCTTTAGAAGAAAGAGCTATTGTCAATAAGGCGCTATCAGTTCATTCATCTCAGCTTATTCATCCGTTCAATGAAGGGAGATTTAAATATCCCCTCTTCAGAGCCGCTAATATGCACCTAACTCCTTGTCCGTGGCATTTAAAAATGTCAATTCCGAGTGTTCGTGAGGAAGCACAACGAATAACAGATGTTTTTGTTAAAGCTCTTGAACTACCGAGTAACTGGAGGCTAAGAATTGAATGTTCTATGAAGGGAATACATGACGGGAGAAAATTTACGGCCCAGCTGCAAGTGGCCTCTAATTGCATTGTATTTAACTCACATTGTAAAGACTGTGGCAAATTATATAATAATACCATACATGCATTTGTAGATTGCCCAGTTATATCTATTCTAAAAAGACTAATTGCAATAAACGTAAAAGGAATGAGCAATGCCAATGAAGGCATAATTAAAGCTGTGGTCCTCTTTGGACTGTCCAAACATAATCGATCAAACGTCTCTAAGGCAATCGATTTTGCAGTTTTAAATGCTAAGGCAAATATTGCGAGCAAATTAACTTCAAATGAGCTTTTAAGTCCCCAAGATCTCCGTGGAATTATCCTCGCAGCCGCCGCCAGATATGGAGCTCTCACTCTCAAAATCCCCTCCGTAACCGACAACTCGTGGACACTCGCTTCGAGGGAAATCAAATATTTCCCAACCAAGTCTCTCAGCCATTTTAAGATAATTAAGAAGTTATTAAAATTTTATTAGCTATATGAATTTTTATGTCTGTTTTAGTCTTTTAATTCAACGCTAACCTTTCATTATTGTAATGTTTATTTTAGTTTGCTATTTACCTAAGTCTGTTATACCATTGAGATATCATTGTATTTATTTATTCTAGTTTGTTTTATTTGGTTTGTTCTTTTGTCGTTGTATTAATTTAAGACTATAATGTCTTATTATGTATTTTGTACGCAACTACTTCGACTTTTATTAAGAACTGAAATACAGGAAAAAAAAAAAGATAAATGAACATTATAATTCAAAATTACTTTTTTCTTTTATGATATTAAGGCCAACCAGAAACGATGTAAATACTAATACGTTAACTATGTTAAAGATTTGAATTTTTTATCAAAGCATTTTACAAACTCCATGCATCAGCTTACATCTATCAAATATCCATTACAACGATTTCGGGACTCTTCTTACAGATTTTGAAGTCTACTCTAGACCTTATATTGAGATGATAAGAATATTTTTAAAAATTTCCCCACTGTCTATATATCTTTTTGCTAATCTGTATATACAATTATCCACACACCTATAATGGCATACCATATATAAGTACATACATTTAAACGAGACAAAAAGGGATAATCTCAAAATTATTCATGGGGCCAAAAATTCGATGCCCATCCTTTGTTACTTGATGATGATTTATGAGTGCATAATACAAAAAGATCCTTTTAAGTATTCCTGTACATTCAAATGATTCACAAGCTATTCATCTATAAATATATAGTCAAACTATTAATATAAAAAACCTACAGTGGAGTTTAAATAGATTGCTTACTAAAACATAGTCATTTAAAGTTTTAAATACTTGAAAGATACTAATATAAGCAACAAGCTATTAAGACTTTATACCTAATGCATTCATTACTTTACAGGACCATTTATATGAGTGTTTTAAGGAATATTATACTTAATAAAATCACTGTTGTTGAAAATAGATACATATTAAAATATGTAAAAAGAGTTGTGATTTGAATACGATATATTTAATAACTTGTATTTTAGTCCAAAAAGTATGTAATCACATCTGGAAAAAAACTGTTGGGTTTCTCCTTTCGTCTCTGTTCAGCATGAGAGTGATGAGGGACTTTTTCTACTTAAAAAAAGTCATTACTTATACATAAAAAGACAAATTTTCTTCAAAGATATGTTAACAGTTTTAATTTTCTCAACTTCATTTTATAGAGATTAATGTATTTAATCTTACAATATCAAATGTATTAATAAGTCATTAATTAAGTTAATTAACGAATAGACACTTAATTTATATTTCCCAATATTATTGTTATCACGATTCAGGCAAGGAATATAGTATTATTGGATTCATCATTTCATCTATATGTGCCTAATTGAAGCATTAATGACGAAAGGCCTATAAAAACACACTTTGCACAATAGATAGATGGAAGTGTATATATATATATATATATATATATATATATATATATATATATATATAGCAAGTAGCCATGCTAGTCTTGCATTCAATTTAAATCATTCGTTTAGAGATTGCAAGAGTACCCTCGCACAAAAAGTTTTTTTATAAAAAAGTCATTGATCTAATAATAAACAATTAAATGCTGATTCCAAAAAGTCCTTCATGACCTATTTCCTAATGCATGAAAAGAATTCTATAAAAAATATATAGAAAGGTGGAGACTATTTCTATTTTTTAATTGTTGACATAAGTGTATAAAAATTATTTTAATTTGTTGGTAAAAATCGTTATGCCAATGTTTGCCATTTTTGGGATGTTTTTATTGTAGTTCTTGCAAATCACTTTCAATCAGCAACTCCCATTTCTACATTATATCGTGAGAGTGAGTGTCTGCTTATGATCAAACCAGATTAACATTCTTCTCGATCTACTTCATTCATAATAATATGTCATATAACATATGGAGTAACCCATTCAAAGGATACATAACTCAAGGTCCATTAGCTTTATAAGGGTTGATTATTAACTGAAAGATACAACTTAATGAGTGATTTGGGTAAACAAAGCAATTCCAAAATGGAATATTCCTTAGGCTCTGTTCTATTTATCAAATAAAAATGAACTCTCCTTTGTAGGGGTGCATCGCTAATTTAAAATATTGGTGAGCAAGAAATACTAAAACCCTTGATGAGTTGACAAAGATAATTAAACGTAACTAATGCTTTTACATTAATAATTACCTTTTTTTAAGTTGCTATCCGTGACATTTTACAAGTTATTTATGCAATAGGTGTATTTATATATGAAAATTGGCTCTGATCGAAATTAACTTCAAAAATATATGCTTATTAAATAGGATCCTTCTCAGGTGTCTAGTGTTCCTTTGCTTATGCAATCAAGGACGAAAATACTCCTTTGACAAACAATGAAATATTATAAATGCCTGTGGAGACAACTGCTTCGATACAAACTTTGCCTCCCTACCACCTTCATCATGGCTCCTTTAACATATATTATGCCTTGGGGTATATTGACCACTTAAGACACGCATCCGTGTCTATCCACGCTTATCCTTTATCAACGTTGTTAAAGAGGCAAGTCATTACATAATCGTACTTTATGTTTATCACTGCCTGATGGGGAAGGGAGGCTCTCCTCTTGTTTTGTATAATATTAATTTTCAACACAAAGAGCTTAAAAGAGGTATGAAAGAGAGCTCTTAATATCACGCCCGCCTTCAATACCATTTTTAAAATATTAAAATACATCGGAATTGTCTATATTTCGTATAAAAATATAGTAATTCTTATTCATTTTTATAGAGTAGAATAAGCTTAATCTATTTTTCCAAATTGTTTTATATATAAGATGACCTTCTTTTAGCTTCGAAGAAATGCGACTCCGTCATCACTAAGACCCATTTCATCGTATACAAAATGAGTAAAGACGTCGACTTGCCAGGAATTTTGCCAATTGCTAACTTATTCTCAAATATTTCCATGCATATATAAAATTCCTAACATGTATATTTATAATTTTTTGCTTGTTTTGCAATACTATTTATAATTTATTTTTATGTGATTTCTTTGTATTATGATTAAAGATAAAAATTTTTTATATATTAAGATATATTAACCCATATATATATATATATATATATATATATGAGATTTGTAATCTGTGCAGCCGCCGGGATTTTTACCGTTAAGGAGGTCTTTACTGATAGGAATTACTTTGACTGAGAAGGTTCACCGCCAAAATAACATTATAAGTAACGATTTTGATCGATCTACAGTCGTAGTCATTGATATCTCCATAATTAGGTATGTCGAACCGAGAAACATAACAAATAAACATACTTTTTGTATGTTTGTTCTCAAATAACACTTATACTAAAAATATTAACATTTAATAAAAACTTACAATCAGATTCACATAAATTTATACTCACATTTATTCAAATTTATTTAAAAAAACACTAGCACTTTTTTACAAACACTACAACTTTGGCATGTTATTGTGGACAAATTATAGGTATAGAGTGACTTTATTAGTTCCTAATTTATACTTCTAAAATACACCCTTGATGTTAGAAAACTAATTTCATTCTGAGACGTGTCGGAATAAAAAAAAGCAAATTCTCTTATTAGCAGTTGATGGTCAAACTTTTCAATAAAACGTTCCCTTCAAGCACTAAACCATCTAATCACCTCTGGACATTCCAATAAGGAATGAACCAAAGTTTCCCTTGCATTCGTACAGAAGGAACAAAACTTATGGTCTCTTTATTCATAGACATAACTAACTTATTCAACATATGAGTAATTTTGATAATCGAACAACTCTCCATGAATGCCCATAGCAAACTAATCAGTACTAGTTAATGCAAGAAAAGTTTTTGAGATTTACGTTACGGTTTTTGATACTTATTATTATAAATTATCACAGGACAAGTAATAATTGATGAGAAAGGGTGTGAACTCTTTTGCTTGTCATGGTCTTTAGAACAAAGGACATCTTCAATTTTTAGACAGATTCCTGGAAAAATACATTTTCCACCTCCGAGTCCTTGTTCAACAGTGAAAAGATACAGTGTTCTCTGGAAGTGGTGCATTGATGATTTAGATATGATTGGTTACACTAATAATTCAAAAATATGTTGTCATATGGGGCAGGCTAGAGCATTACGTGGGGTGATGTGGTACTAAAATATCGAATGTTTTCAAGAGAAAAAGTGTTTCGAGGATTTCGAGGAAGAGGCCATGGTTACCAGACATATTGGGCTATAAGATGGGAAAATATTCTACCCCAGTTTGCAGACTCTGTGAACAAGAAGAGGAGGAGATCATCACTGTATATTTTGTATGTTTTTTTTCTTGGCCCGATGGCAAACTTTATTCAGTACATTTGTAAATATTAAAATTCAACAATATAGGACAATGGGGATTAATAAAAATATTAAACTAAAAATATGTGGGTGGGCATAAAATGTATAAAGAAGTACATTAAGAATATTGTTACATATATTAAAAGCCAATAGACATCGCATAAAAACTTGTAATAGTTAAAACAATTAATCAATTTCATTAATTTCTTTTATATACATTTTGATAATGGAGATAATACCCCTGAGCTTTGTATCATTGGCGGATCTTTTTGCGTATATAATTTGCTGTGTGTTTGCTATCGTTGCATTAACTTTGAGTTCCTCCTTTCCCGCGAAGTAGGCTAAAAAGTCCTCTTTGTCTGTCACGGCTCTGAAGCTATTGAGCAATATACTACGTATTGATGAATACGTGTCCTTCAGTCTGGAACAGTTCCAGAAGATGTGGTCCGTTGTTTCCTTTTCTTTTTTGCAGAAGATACACATGCTTCTCTGATCGTTGAAGAACTTTGATCGTACCTCCAGTGTTCCAGACAGCAAGCGATATTTTAACCACTTTTCGGAAGAGGAGAGCAGACGGTTTTTATCACGCGGATACTTCCCGCTGCATCCTTGTTGGTAATCAGTCTTCTCTGGAGATATGAACAAAAAGGAGTCATATTATCGCTATTGAAAGTTCCTCTGATAAATGATGTGGATGCTGTGCAGGCTTTCATCCTGAAAGGAACAAGTGGCCTCTGAAGGCCTCGGAAAATTCCAAGTCTTTTTTTCAGGGACAATCCAGCCATTTTATTGATAGTGGAAGATGACCAGAAGAGTTCTGCAGCGATATATTTTGTATGTTTTCATACTAGGTTAATAAAAAATGTATTTTGCCAACGAAAACGTAAATAATTCCTTGTTCTGAAACCAAAAAAAAACGATGGATTCACTTGAAAAGGAGACTGCCTGATAGAATAGGCTATTTCCTAATAAACTTCCTCCTTGATGTAGGTAAACAGGACAAAGGCCATGACTCTCACGGGAGTCAATTCCTCCCTCCGGGTTGTCCGACGCGTCATCTTCTTTGATGCAGACGGAATAACCATCCACCCTTTAGGGTCTGTCTCCAACACATCATCTTGATTAATGCAAAGAAGATAGGCCGAACACCCTCTCGGGAGGCATGTCCTCCTAGGGTTCCATTCCTTGCTCCATACTTGATCCCAGGCTGCGTCACGACGCATTTTTGTCACAAATATTGTGAACGATAGCAATGCCGGTAAGTCAGTCATTAGGAATCCTGGATCCTCGGAAGATATCATGGAAAATGTGCGCTCAAATCCCAATTAATTTAAAATTCCTCTTTATTATTTACTTACGTTGTGACATATGAATTTCTCGAAAAGAGGGCAAAATTGAAAAGATAAAAATATGTATTTGCTAATTTTTAATTAAAATTAAGCATTTTAAAGAACGCCAAGCACATCAACTTAAAGTTAAACTTAAAATATCTCAGCTTTATGTTCATACAAAGTTTAATCTTTTAAAAGATTTTATTAAGAAACAGTGAGTCTCTAAATAAAACTCTTAACTTTCGTAAAAATTACATTTATCGTAATGTCTAAAAGTGCCAAAGACGAAGTAAAAATGCAATGAGTACTTTGACTGAAGCAAAATCAAATTATTTCTGCTCATTTTTTCAATACTTCATTCCTTGTATGTCAAAAATAGCTCTGAATCGAAAAAGTGCAGAAAAAATCGAAACCCATATTGTTTTGAATTCGTCACTAACTTTAAAAATGGAGACCATATTCGGAATCACTGAAAATTCCTTCAACATAAATATTATTTTAAAAATAAGCGGATTTTTGTTCACCTGTGTTATCGGCTGATACAGAATTGAGTTTCGGTGTGGAGGAGCTCACCTAAGAGCTAAACAAACAAACAAAGTGAACAAAGTTTGTAATATACCTCCTAACTCGATACGAGACAAACTTACACTTTCTGTTATCTCTAACTAATAATGATTCAGATTTAATATTTAACATACTATTTCACGTACGTGCAGCTATCATCTCAGCCGGAAAACACACTGATCGATATTTTTGTAGTGGGGACAGGTTGTAGGAGCTATTTTATGATGTCACTATATTTATTTTAATAGCATAAATTTCTTAATACCTCTTAATCACAACCAAGTACATTGTATATTCTTAATAACAAAAGAATGGATTTAATTATCTTTCATCCCTGGTCAAAGGCATTTGTCTAGCTTCATCTTGAAAATTAGGCATACCCCTTAGTCCTTAAGAATCAAACTAAAAAACCTTACGTTCTCCCTTTATGAAACTCGTTCCTTCACATAAATTATGAATAATGAATTAAGCAGAGGACTCCATACACTACTCATATGCCTCCTATAACCCCAAAAACATAAGTGAGGTTGAAAATATATACACATATATATTTAAAGAAAGAATACATTCATTGTTTGATTATTTTTTTTGTATTTCGTCTTGCATATACCATATATATATATATATATATATAAGATGATTTTCCCGCTCTTTCTTTTCTTCTTACAGAAAAATAATATATATTTATTTATTATTCTCTTAGGTACAGAAGAGGCTTATGAAAAAAAACGCCCTTCTGCTGGGTTTTCTTTTTATTCTTCGTCTTGCAAGCAAGAGACCTTTCATTGATGATTATACTGAAGATGATGGAACGTAGACGGTTGTACATAAAGCAAAATGTGTCATTTTTTTTTCTCACGATAAGAAAATATCTGTTTCATTTCAATACTCACTTCCTTTTTTGATAAAATTGATTTTTCTTCCGAACAATTATGTTGTTATGATATATACATTTTATTATGATATGTTTTTTTTCTTCCATTCAATGGCACATATGGAGAAGAAGAAGAAGAGAGGAAAATGATCCAATACATGCTTCACTCTCAAGAATAAAAATAAATACTTTCGACGAAATGATGAAAAAAATATTGTGTTAGTTATTTTGGAGAGTAAGAAAAATAAATACATATATATTTATTGTACAACAAAAGCTCTCAATGTCTATTGTAGATCACGAATTCCTTCAAGGAATAATGTTATTATGTCTTCAGGACAACATGATATTTTTATTAGAGTGTATCATTAATATCGAGGCTGACTCAGAAAAAAAGGGTCAGATTTCTGATAACTGGATGCGGCAAATGAGGATACGAATATCTTCCTTGATAATCCTTTTGAGAGTTATGTGAAAGCCTTATCAGCAGCACGAGTGTTCATTCGAGGGTACTGCTTGACCAGACGCTTCGCTTGGCGACGTTTTCCTCGGTTTTTGTCTCCTGGGGACGCCTAGGGCGTGTGGGTGTTATCATTTAATTTTATTCTAGTTACTTTATAAAAATTACTATTCAGCTAGGATTAAGTGATCTAAAAACATATTATATATAATAATAGAGGCATATATACACTCAGAGAGTGCAAACCTCCGCCGTCACGGGGTCCTTATGAACCTCCGAGGCGGATTTTTCACGACTGGGGCGGCGTAGAGGGACGGGGGAGGGTTCCCTCGAAATTCGAGAGGAAATGCTTCCGGCACCCGATTTTACAGCATAGCGACATCTATTAGAGTAGGCTAACTTGAAATAGTTATTAGTATTTAGCTCGTTTGCTTCTTAATTCTGCACTCAGAGATGCCAAAATTTAATCTTGTTACTTTTGACATTTCCAACAACTCCACCAAGTTTCATCCGAATCCGTTCAGTACTTTTGAGTTATCCTGCTGACAACAAACAACAAAAACACCACGCCAGTGAAAACAATACCTCCTTCGGCGGAGGTAATAATAATAAAACTTAAATATTAAAAAATATACTAATTATCAAATACAAGTAAATTTAATTATAAAAAACATCTAAATACTTTACGGAGGAATGGTTCCGCATATTTTTTTAAACGCTTAGCCATATACCACAAACGTTCCACAGGGCCATGTTGCCGTTGTTTGGTAGAGGGATTCTTAGGAGATTGAATTTGGCCGACCTTGCCCTAGCATTCATGACGGCATCCAAAAAATGTTGATGCAGCGGGTGACCGGACCTAGACCTGTGCTCCTCTCCAGAGTAAAACTCCTCAAGGACAACGGAAGTTATATTCAAACGATGTCGGTGTGGATCTCATTCAATGTCTTGTCGAGTTTGTATCTAAGAAGAGAAGCGATTATTTAATGTTACAACGGTGGTATTGGTCAAGACGAAAAATATCAACATTTGATACCACTTGTGTGATTCTACCCAATCTCATATATTACAAAATACGTGATAAGAATTATGCGAATGGATTTTTTAGCTGCCCTGCTAACTTGTGGAAATAAAGAACCTTGTTCATGTTTGGTAAGCCCTAATAATTCCTACATTATGTATTTGTGGATTAATTTTATTTGTAAGTAGGGTTTTTGGCAAATAGTAATATATTTATAAATAGCTCAACATGTAATATCGAAAGGATTTCAATTTATTAACTAAGTTAAAGATGTTTACGAAAAGATAAACATGAAATATCAAAAAGAAATAAAAATCCTTACAAATTGAGATGAAAAACATGAAATGTTGCAGTAGTTATTGAAAATAAAAGCATTTAAATCCAAAAATTATAGGCGGGGGTGATAAAATGGGCGTGTCCTCAGGCTCTGCGATTCCTTAAAATATAATTATTCTCGACAATCATCCTCAATATTATCCTATGAATTTCCACCAACATTTATGGTGAATAATGCAATTTGGATTTTTGATATTTTGTTGATTCTTTCTAATCGAATGCAGAATATGCTCTTGGTTGATGCTATAAATGTAAAGTCTGAAACTTAAATAAGCCTTTAAGTGGATGTTCATTTAACTTTCATAAAAAACGTTTAGCTTAAAAATATATTTTTGGTTAAAGTAAGAACTTTATTCATAGTCTTTTAATTAAAATTTTAAGTACAATTTATAAAATAAGAATGTCATAACTTATGGCTTAAAATGATTTATTTTACTTCCCTACAGTAAAAATGCAACAACAACAACAACAAAAAAAAGCTCTTTATTGATTACTGCATGAACGCATCTTCAAGTTGGTGCTTCAAAGCGATTATTTAACTGTATAAATGATTTTTAATTAACTTATTATTAGTGCAAATTGAAGATGTTTCAACGTTCTTACTCAATATACCTAAAGCGTTAAAGTAAAGTGGGTGCATGCAAGGAAAAAATAAACAAAAAAAAGTGGGCAAAATTTTGGTACTTCCTTTAACGTTAGATGTCGTTGTCCATGAAATTACGTCACAATCCTATTTAAAACCTGTTTAAAGGGATTAATTTTGATGATTTGAAATATATCAAATCAGTACAATATAAAAAACGTCTCCAAATATAAATAATAAAAGGACTGTTATTATTTTCAAAGAGCTCTAGCATAAAAGCGCCCCTTACGAACTAAAGAAGAACAAAAAAAAATTGGCCCATTCCTTTTCGGAAAAAAGGAAGAATTTTGTGTTATACATGCGCTACTTTACTTTAACGCTTTCAAAATACCTACCTATATTAAATTAGCATTCAAGTTAAGCAGCCTTGGGCTTTAGGTATATAAAGGTATTAAGGAAAATGTATAGGATATGGAAAAAAATTGAGAGCAATACAATGATTTAATTTTTTGATAATAATAAAGTTTCCAATGAATGAAAAACATAAACTTTTATGTATTTTATATAAGATTATACAAAAGTAGATAGATAAAACCTCATTATTCCCTTTCATGTTAATTAAATTTGAACGGAAGGAAAAATATTATAATTTATGAAATACGTACTTTTTAATTCCAATAAAAGTTCAACCAAACAAGTGTACAAACAAATATTTTGAATTTGATGAGTCACTTTGGAAAGTATATTTAGAAAGATAAAAGAGGAGAAAATCACTTTTTGAAGTATTCCTTAGAAATTTTATGTGGATGGAGCATTTAGAAATGTTAATTAATTGTTTTTTCGACTAGTTAAATATCAACTGACCATAACCTTCATGTTGGTCAATATTTTTTGTGCAGAAGGAAACTCTTATGGTAGTTATCGCAAACTCACTGATAAACACCCTTTTTCAATTGGTAGTTCATATTTCTTTTTTTTATCATCTTATCATCAAAGAGAAATGATTATATTATCAGTTTCCAGGATGATTATGCAAAAACATTCATTTTTTATATAACTATATTTATTCAGAGAAATTACACATATATAATGTATAAATAAACACTGTAGTTTAAAATTAGTTCCCTAAATATAAAAGTTACTCATCAATATTAAAACAAAACACAATACATCAGACAATAACAATAATTATAAAACCAATTCAAATAAAGTAACAAAACATTGTATAATGAATATGGTTTTAATAAAATTTGAAAATTCCCAGGATAAATCACTTCCGCAGAAGGGGTAAATTATAAGATTATTTATATCACTTCTAAAATTTTTGTTAACCTTTATTAAGTTTTTTTCAAATGAGATATTGCTTTGAGCAGGACGGATAAAATCTGACTAAATCGCCTGTATACATCCAAGAGGAACAATTGACATCAGGGATCTCAATGGATAAGGCTTTTTCTATATTTGTGGACTATTTAATCAATAATAATAATAATTGAAAAGGTATACGTTTTTTTATTACCCCAACAACATATTTCAAACACCATTATTATTGGATCCAACTTATTCACCAAGTTACTAAGTAACGTAGTTTTTAATATGGGGAACAACTGGCCATAAGAAATACGTGACTTGGAATAATGAGTAATTAAGAGGCATAATGGTCACTTTAATCGAAGTAAGAGGCGTTCGAGAATTACATTTATATAAAACTACAGTTCATACATTATTCTCCACAGAAAATATTCTTTAATTTGTGACTTTTCATCTACAAGGCATTTTTTGTCTAGAAGTAAAGAGGATAAAATATTTATTGAATTGTTTATTTTTAAGAAAATAATTGCTGTAACAACACCTAATTTAAAAAAAATGATATTTTAAATTATAATGTACATTTATGTTTTGTTTTTAACGTAACTGTCTTAAGATTGTGTTTTTTATATCTTACTTTCTAGTGTATTCTTATATTTTTACACTGTATGGATTTTAGCTAAAAAATAAGCATCTTAACCAAAAAATTGATAAACAAGCTTTTTACTGATTTTATAAGTGTTTTGGCAATACTTTTTGAAGTTCATTCAGGTGTCTTTAAACAACTGTATACAACAACAAATCTGCTCTATTTGAATTTTCGTTACAATTATAATACTTAAGTATATTTGTTTAAGTTAGGGAGATGGATTAAGATGCATATAATTAAATAATTATTGAAATATACCCTCATTGACAAGTATTTAAGCTATTAAAGAAAATACATAAACATGATAAAATATAAAAGTATATCATTTGTTAAAACGAGGATTTACTTACCGATAACTTTGTTGGAGACAACGTTGACATGATAAATGAGCACATCGGGTATAAAAAGACATCTATTCTATTTGAGACATGACATGGGCCGAACCTACATGCTCTGAAAAGACAACGATACAACTCTTACCACTTTATCTTTGATTGTCCGCTTACAATATTTAAAAATAATGACTCGTGAGCGAGAAAACGAGGAAATATATTCTGAAAGTGCAGAAATGCCTATGTATTTAAATAATTTTTATAAATACAGATAATAGCTCCTATAACAAAGCGTTGATATGGGATTAAGTTTAAATTGGAATAATTATCTTGATAGTGACAAGTTATTAACTCTATGGATTCTGTATTCTTCACTCCATCTACAAGACCTCTACAACATACAAAGATCCATAATTCCTTCTATGATTATCCTAAAGAACCAAACAAAAAGTTATTTCGGTGGATAAGTGAGCAACCTTGCAACCTGATAATATAGGGTAGTTTAAATCAACTTCAGTACCAAAACAAACATTGATTTAGAAGAGGAAAAAAAATATTTAGGGCTGTTTGTGTATCCGTTATGGCATACGAATTGTGCATATAAAAGGGATCATGATATCTCATAAGAAGCGTGTTCCTCTTTCAATGTTGAAGCCGCAGGTTTGACTCCTGAGAGGGGAAAATCAATATTGATCAACCTCATTCAATAGAATATCTTTGTTATTTCATCAAACCAAACAGGTATATTATATATATATATATATCAGACTTGTTGACGTTCGCAAAAAATTGTCGTTCGTTTGTCTTTTACCTAAAGTTATCGTTATTTTTAAATTGAATCGTTCGGCTTTCATCGTTCTTTTGTCGTTTGTCATTCTGAAAAAAATTGACGACGTTTTTTTTAAAGGATTTTTTTCTAGACAGTTTGAAAAAAAGTGATGACGTTTTTTTAGAAAGGAAATTTTTCCCATGGAAATGAGAAATCTTGTCTTTGTTTTGACGCCAAAACGAACGACGAACGATAAGGTTTTTCCTTGTCGTTCATCGTTCGCGAACGACAACAAGTGAACGATAAATCACCAAGTCGATATATATATATATATATAATATAAAGAGAGAGAGAGATTAATTAATATGTACCAAAATCCCCATAAACTCCGTCTCTAATTGACAAATCACAGACACATATATCCAGAAATATTTTGTGGGAGTGTTCCTCCCTCATAAACAGTCCCTTTTCAACTCCCTGGAGCTCTCTTAGTAATGAGTTGCATTGTTTATCACACCATTGAGAGGCCTTGTAGGCAATCATTTCTCAATCAAAGATGATTGCGCCTTCCCAAGGCCATTCCTCTCTGCCTCTCAGCTATGAATGATTAAATAAAGAAATAAAGAATTATATTTTCCCATTTTGGGGTGATTATGGTAAATACCATGATTATTGCTTCCATCATTATGTCTGCAAGAGGGGAGAGAGAGAAAATTAAAAAAATAAGCGGGATAAGTATTATTTTCCTTTTGGTTTTCCTTTCATAAAAGTCGATTTATCCATTATATTGTGGTATTGCTTCAAATCGTTTTTACATGACAAAAAATAAAGATTTTTTTATTTTTTCAGAGATGGGAGGGATTCGAAAAAAGGTCTCCGCATGGTATCCATATGAATAACAATATAACTCTCCTGGACCATCATGGGGTGTTATTCCCTCCTTTTTTTCGTCTCAGAGGGGCGCCATCTTTATTTTCTTCCTCTCTCTTTCATCGATGATATGGTACATATCTGTTTCACGAATACCACAAACTGGCACAGATGTATAGGGATGGCTGTATAGTTTGGGGAGGAGAAGGCTCTGTGGTTCATGGAGCTATCATATTTATGTGTCTCAGAGATTTCAAGGAGCGTATTGACAATATGTATATATGCATATTTGAACTTCTATCATGACAACATGTAGGAGACATATAAATATAAGTTCATTCCACTAGATGTCTTGGGAACCCATGGCTCTTGTGCATAAAGTCCTACTGGCTTAGCCTATCCTATTAATTTAAAATCATTTTCGACACCGTGACTTAGACATCTTTTACTGCCTCCAAGGGATTTTTGAAAAGAATAATATACACTTTTTCACCAGCATCCTTTGAATATGAAAAAAGATGGTAGCCTTTTTTAGTATATGCATCAATTTTTCGTGACGTCATAGATGGGTTGGGGAGTCAACAATCTTTGCAAAAGAGTATTGATTTTACTTTTTAAGGGAATCCATGAAGGGTCTGCACATCCTGGACCCTTCTTAGTAGGGAGATAAGAACTCCATATATCAGACTCTGGACTTTTCTGACGTCACGTAAATACAAACAACGTGGATGCCCTAAAAAGGATACATACGAAATTAAGTGAACTTACATTACATCTAAGTTTACATAAAAATGATTGTATCCTATATGATTTACGTTTAATTATTAATTATTCTTAACTGATGGTCTTAATTATGTTTTCTCTGAAATACGAAATGCAGAAGTAAATATGATAACATAATAATGTTATTAAGGGTAGAGGATTTGAAATTAAGCATATATATATATTATTTATAGAATGTGACGATGAATGCACGTTTGTTCTATAATTTCAGGATTTTAGATGATGTCACAACATTGACCTAGGATTCAAACTTTTAACCTGATCTCCGAACGATGTTTTTTTAAATATATAAATTAATATAGATGGTAGAATATGCTATAGAATATATATATATATATGTCCTTATTAATGGACATTAAATGGACTTTAATTTGTCTGAAAATAATTAGAGAGTCATGTTTTTATTTCATGATTCAACATTATAGTTTATTATATGTAGCTACTGGTATATTTGAATATTTTTTGTTTGGTTCTCACATTTGATTCACCATAATAAAATGATACAGTTTAACTATTACCTTTAAAAATGTATTTTATTTGACCGCCTTCTTACTTTTTATATATACTAAGCATCTCAGACATATAATACTATCCTCCTCGTTGGTAAAGACCCAATATAATTGTATGCACTATAATAAACAATAGCAGCACATATTTTTCTTCCCACGTTTTAATATCTCCCTGAAGTAAATAATATGTGGATCACGACGGAATATTTAAGCTTAAGTAACGAAGGAGCAAATATCATTCAAATATGAAATGGTTAGGAGTTAACGATTGGCTTCACGACAATTTTCTTTTAATTATTTTTTTCACACACTTATTAATATTTCTTCTTTATTTTTTTTACGTCAAAGCGACGTATCTTATTCCCTGATGATGTCCAACATAGAAATAAACAAAGTCTTTCCGAAAAAGTTGTAGATTTAAAAATTTGTTAAAAACTGACCTCAGAAGGTCTAAAATTTTGGTAACCTGATTGCACTCTAAAATGAAATGCTTTGGCGTCTCCAAGCATCTCCTACAGAAAAGCAATGTCTTCATCTGTAGTCCTTCCGCGGATGCTTTCCAGCGTAAGGGTGTGGTAACTACTTCGTACTTAAACCAAAATATGGTGTAGCTTAATATACTAGATTGAAGACCTTCCGAATCTCCTTCAAAGGTGCCTCTAGACCGTATTCTCCTTTTCCCGTAATTGATTAATAAATGTTTTCTGCACTCCCTCTATATATTATATTTCAAAGCTTTTTGCTAGAAAAAGCTAAAATGAAATATATATCTATTGTAAATATAAATTCTAGGAGTTGGCGTTTAAAAGTATTACGAAAAAGAGAACATATAGTTCAAGACGAAATATTGATTGATGGGATTACTCTATTTTGTATTGTGACATTAATTCACGAAACCAAAAGCATTCAAGAATATACATCAAACCTCCTAAATACCTGTATACGCGTTAAACTCAATAAAAGAAAAGAAGGTTAATGTTTGATGGAAGTCATCTTATTTGACGACGAAAATATATATATATATAATAATTTTAAATTTCAGTACACAATGAAAAAAAACCACTGTAATAGTTGTTATTCCTTGAGCTCTCAAAGTCTAAATACCAAGTCATAAGAGATAGGAAGAGGATAAATGACAATAAACAAAGAGAAATGTTGTTTAAGGCGCTTCATTTTTATTAAGTATGGCAGAGGGTGACATCACTTCAAAGTATGTAGAGTTTTTTCTATTCCCCAGACGTAATTCTTTCTCCCAAAAGAGCCTAAAAAGAAGGAGTGATTACCGAGAACACAAAAAGACAAAAAGAAGGGTTTTTTTCTTATTCAGCTAATAAATGTTCTGTTATCACTCAATTTAAATTAATAAACTTCAATACTAATTTATAAACAATTTATTTTGCTTTATTAATTTCTTAAAATTTGATATGTGAATAAATAGGAATTGAAACAAAGAAATATTTAAAAAACGCTTGATTTGGCTTCTACTTTTTTTAAATATCAACTGAGCTGACTACTCCTTCTTTTAAGGCTCTTTAATTCTCTCCTCAGTGGAGCAACACTTATAGGTTGATTCGTCATCTAGAAACTATTCAGGTCGAGCAAATTTTTCTTCGCAGTTACGTATCCAATTATATGGTATATATATATATATATATATATATATATATATACGAATATAATAATAAAAAATGAGATTTTCTTATTTCTATGGTGTAGTCACTACATTTTTTAAATATACCCGATGGTTTGTTTACTGCTATATCTTATTAAAGAGCTACGACCAGTACTATATTTCCTCTCTTCCTTTCTTTCAACCAAACACGTTGGAGGACCCCGATGGTTATATTTGATGGGGAACTTGGTCCTCAAATATTTTAAGAATCTAAGTAGTTACTTTTACATCCTTGAATATTAGAATGCATTTTCTCGAAAAGGATCCCATTAACATTGGGATATTTATTTTACTATTTTTTTACATAAACCAATATTTATTTACCCGTTTCTTATTCAGAATGGCGATCCATCAACGATTCACTGCGTCAACAAGGCCTTATACACTGAGGAAGCCAAGAAAATAAGCTCCTGGCATAGAAAGCTTCAAAAGAAAAACATGAATTTGTGAATGCAGTATTATTACACACAAAAAAAACTGTTAAATAATTAACACACATTTTAGAAAACAAAGACTCCATAAACTTATGTTCAAACTTTGATTCGACAATGATAATAAAAGGAACCTATTTTTAAATGGTTAAGTTATATCATAAATCTTTTGAATTATTTAATTTGGTCAATTTATTTGATAGATCCGTGAGAATAAGTATTAAGAAATTAGTTCTTCGAACCTAGGATCTTTTCAATAAGTTTAAAACTGTTGAGAGTTGATACTGTGCACTCATCATTAAGAGTTCAGCACTGTATTCCTCAATATATGCGCCTCTTTCTAAAAACAAATTTTATTTCACAAACTTTTGTTTTCGCAAATTTGATCCTTCTGTATTTGAGATTAGCAATACTATTCTGCCTGATGCATGTAAATATTCGTCAGTGACAAAACGAATCAATTGCTTTTTAAGTACAGGCGAACACTGACAACTATTAATGGTCTCAATATTTCAAAGGCGAATAGCATCATATCACCGGATCGATTTCGGGATTCCAAAGACGTAGCTACTTGTGTGTTATATTACCTGCCTTAGTTACAGCTTTCAAAAAGTAGTATTCTTTCTTTGACATATATTGGATTTAAAAGTGTTTTTATCATCGTATCACCATGACCAATAATATATAGAGATATATATATATATATATATATATATATATAGGTATATGTAAAAATATTCATAAAACGCCTCTGACTTAAGTATTCACACTGATAGAACTGTATTTTTTTTTACTTTATTTATTTGAGTAGTTAGTTTAAAACAATATATTATTAACATTATAGATTAAAATTAATACTCTAAACAAAAGTCTAACAAAATTCCTAACAATGAATCAAAACAATATAAAAACATGAACAAACACTCATTAAACAAATAACAAAATCATATAAAATATACTACAGTAATTTGATTGAAAAAAAAAGATAAAGCGTTAATTGATGCCAGATCATTTTAGCAAATATCATATATCATCATAGAAAGAAATAGCTCAAAGGCTGCAATACTTTTTCTGTTGGTATTTTTAAGGAACAGTATAAGTATAAGACATAACTTATCAATCTGTTACTTTGACTAGGTCTATCAATCATTTTTCCACCATTGCCAATATGCATCAAATTGAAAATTGATAAATATTGCCTACGTGCAAACCTCGTTTTCATATATTTTCATCTTAGTATCAACCATGAGACTTTACTGATAAATTTAGGTGCAAGCAGAAAGAGTATTTTCTAGCCATGCGTCACTGGGCACTCGGGTACTACCATGATCCAATTATTAAAAATTGGAGTTTCATAATAAGCTTTTATTGGCCTTTGGGCACCACAATTCACAGCAATGGAGCATTGCCACGTGATATATGATATTTATATATTTCTACTCCATCAAATAAATGTATATAAGATATGCGAAGAAATCCTGCAGCAGAAAAATGACTCAATAATGATAGAATACGTTTTCTTATTGCTACATAACCAGCCTGATTCACCAGAATTGAGACACTCGTTTCACCAAGAATTTATATTTTTTTATGTTGTAGGGACAAAAAATGTATTGTAATATGTGATTTTTTTATTTTCCATATATTGGAATTTGCTACATTGCTTCTCTACTTTAAACCTCAGCACAGGCAGATATATCCTCCTCAGACAAGCCCACACATGCAATTATTAAAATATATGTATATTTATGAAGTGCTAATTTCCAAAAAAAATTACCATTCGCATTAAATTTAACTGATTCTTTATGCTCAAACTTTGTGGATGTCTTATAATTAACTATTTGTAATATATGAATATAGTATTTAAACACGGTCAGCTATTCAACAACTCTGGTTGTATTGAAAAATACTATATAGAAGAGGTAGTCAACTAAAACTTAAACGTATATAGTTCAGAAATGATCTAAGGTCTGAACCATCGTTTTATCTTAACCTTGTTATGATTTTAGTAATATGAAGAAGCCTAGTAACTATATAAGTGTATTCAAATATGTGATTTACATCTTACTGTTAAATTTAATAAAGTATGCACGTTTCAAAAGCATTCAAGAATATCCATTGACATTTTAAACACCAATATATAAATAAGCATTAAAAAAGATTTTAAAACACTAATGATTAATTATTAAAGGTACTGCTTCGTGTTGGACGGATGTGGGTCGTGCTGTGGTCAGCCAGTAAGGACTTAGGATATATATTTATATTTACATTCCTATGGTTATGTAAGGACCGACATTTCCACGTAAATTAATGTGGGCATCACACCATTGACCCAAATATTTGAAATCCATGTAACTTCAGTCTCTCTCTCTCTCTTTCTCTATGTCGTTTCCGGATTAATATATGGTAACAAAGGTCTGTAGTATTCATGCGTGCTTCCATTCATATGAAATATCTATATTCAATTACACCATAAATAATAGTAATAACGTATAATGCGACAACTCAAAACATGATATCAATATATATATTGTGTACAAGCAAGAAAAAAGAAAATTAAAAGCCATAGTTGAACAGTGTTTAGGTCGTGTTTATTTAAATGTACATGTATCCCCTTGTTTAGTTGATTATTTGATATATATAATATATATATCTGCAGATAGTGTTCAATTATAATCCAATGAATAAAAATAATATATATCATGTGTTTTTAATGATATGAGCTTATGTACATCCTTGGCTGAAGAGGGACGCTATAAGAGGATTAGGTCCAAGAAAATATGCCTTCTTCCTTCCTATATACATATAGTTGTACATATCATTTGATATTCAAGAATTGTACATACTAATGCTTTGTTGTAAGTTTATATTTTTCAATTGCCCTTGTTGGGCTTCGGGGTCAGTCAAAGGTGGTGTTATTTGATCCAAGGATAACAGAGCACCAAATGAACAAAATATAACTTTCTATTTAAAAAAAATATTTAATGACGGATGTTTGAAGAATTAATTAATATATTTATATATTTTCTACTCCATCAAATAAATGTATAAAAATATGAGAAGAAATCCTTCAGCAAAAACAAGACTCAATAATGATAGAATTGAGTTTTTAAAGTTTTTTTTCAAAAATTATACTCTAATTATTAAATGATTATGTATTTTTAATCCATTTTTTCATCTGACTCCTTGACCTTTAGCCAACAGAGATATAAGCATACAATGATAATTACATTAGCAGGAGGCCAAAGCGGGAGTGGATTTTTTTTGTAGTTTGGTTATGACGGAGCAAAAAGGTCAGGATAATAAATATATTATATGCTTGTGTTCAAATTATGAGGCGTATGAGATGGGAATCTCATCCATTACGCATTCGTTTCCCTTACTCAATCATATGACCCTACACATGGCGGGGAGGAAGCCTCTAATTAAGACGTTGAATAATAAATATATGTTATTGTTTGGGATGGGGAAAAGGACGTTCTCCTAAAGTAAAAAATAAACATGTTTTTTCAGTTGGTAAAAGAGTTTCCTTCCTTTTTCAACATGTCAGACTGATGATCCATTTAGTGGCAGATATAATGAAAACATAATAAATATTTATTACCCCCCCCCCCCCCCCCCCGACTATTACACATTAAAAAAGAAAGACAACTGTTCCACCAATTAAAAGGAATATATTTATAGATGAGAATACGAGAAGTATCTTTTTCCTTAGTTGTCTGAGTATCTTTATCAAATTAAATCCTCTTTCTAAAAACAGATCTTCTGAACAACTGCCTGCCAAGGACAGGTATTCGAATATCCACCCACATGATTTTTTTAAATATTCCGGTAATGGGGCTGCCTATTTAGATTAGAGATCACAAAATGCATACGGAGCTTCTCATAGCCAAGCAATTATATTATGAAGATGAGCTGTGATAAGATATATAGAAGACGTGATCTATAATGAAGTATGTAGATCATACAATATGTAAGTAGCAAGTCGGCAAAGAAATTACCTGACGTATGGCGTCATAAGTACATTTTGGTCAATCACACCGCCTTCTATCAATATTAGATATCTACGACTCTAAAGCTGGTAATGTATGGCATGTGTATATGGCGGGAAAATAATAGTTCAAAAGTAGAACGTTGTTAAAAGATATTCTCAAAGTAATTGATAGAAGGAAAAGGGTCATGAATAATAAAAAGCAGTTGGTATCATGGCATTAATCATCCCTGGATTGTATCTGTGTGAACATAAGAATATTATCATGAGGAACACTACAATGTTTCCTTCCTCATGTTCCTCAACGAGGAAGATAAGCCCTTTTCATTGAAGGATATCCGAATTTATAACAACATAAAATAATTTCACTTCTTATAGCACTCAATAATTATAGTACCAAAATGTACTTACGACGTCATACGTCAGGTAATTCTTTGCCGACTTGCTTTAAGTATTATAGTCAATACTTTTAATTACTTTTTGAACATAATGATTGTTATTTTAAACGCTTATTTATACCTCTCATGTACATTTGTTTTATGAGCGAATCTTATACCTTTTAAAGAATTTTTTGGCCTTTTATCGAAAAGTTTATTTTAGAATTAAATGCTTAATATTGTTGCAAGAGTTAAATTATTCAATCATATGTATTGTTTGATTTGTGTGTTGCCAAATAAAGGTCTGGCTACGGGAGAAAATAAAATAGTCAAATACTTACCCGTTGCATAGAAAAATAACTGCTCTTCGTAGTCATGTAGCAAAGTAATCCAAGTAATTCCTAGCATTCCAATCTTGTTTACATTTCTTTCTAATATATGGGCATGATAATAAGTAGGACTGGGTATGATGAAAACTTACCTTCAGTAGTGCAAACAAATATGAGGTACAGTCTCCTTGCATTACGTGTCTTCAATTGACACGGTCCCATGTTCAAGAGTATAAATTACAAAATAAAAGTGCAGTTAGAGACATTTGGATTTTAAGTCAGGTTTATAGATTAAATGTTTGCATGTAAGTGCACCACCAGCTTATATGTAGGTAGTATATTAGGATTATCGATGGAAAATAATTAATATTTTAGTCGTGATCTGTTGTTAAGGCAATAAAGGCTTTGAGGTTTCGTGATGTATCATTAAAATTAAATATTGTTTTCGTGTATTCATCCATCAACCGTGACGTCAGAAAGGACATAGACCTTTTGCAAAGAGACCCATTATCTTCGATTGGAACATATGAACAAGGAGTCGTGGAGTTTTTTAATTAAAAATTTAATCATATATAAAACTTGCATAAATGGATTTTATTTTAGATAGACAAAAGCAATTTTACTCTATCTCCTGTCGTACCGGTAAATAGAACCCTACGCCATTAGATGCAGCCTTTAAAATAGTAGTGAAATACTACTCCATAAGCAAAGTGTTATGGTCATTGTTGGTTTGTATTATATTTTTTTTATTACTACTAATTATTGATTATATTAAGTTATTCAATAGGTTGGTGAGATGTACTAACAAAAGATAAATTAATGTGTATAAGATTAAATTATTGGAAGAGTTCATCACCCTAATATTAAAAACAAATCACATTACAGCAATGTGAATGAGCGTTTTTATTTTCAGTTTCAAGAAGATTAATCTTCAAGGTTTTTTTTCCTCATTATTTATGGAAGAAAACACTTCTCAAAGATCGTTTTCATGATCAGTGATCAAGCAGAATTGAATGTGCACGTCTTACGAATGGAAAGGAATAGCATATACCATTTTCAGACTCCATGAGGAAGACGGAGAAACTCGTATAAATTTCCAGTTGCATGCTTTCGATGAGGAGTGAAATGGGAAGTAGTTAAACAATTTCTTCTCCAGATTCCTTTAAATTTCTTCACCAGATTCCTTTAACAGTATTCAAGTACTCATGTGCTTATAATTTTTTATTCAAAGTTATAAAATATATATCAATCAATTATATCATTTAATACTAAGGCATTTTTTTAAGTAATGAGTAAATATTATAGTTTTATTATAAAACACAAAACATAAAAAATATAAATGTTGATGAATCAAAAGAAACTTTTAAGTTACAAGAATAAAACTTGTAAAAATACATAAATATTTTCATGATCGATGAGAGGTAGCGTATTATTTATCCTGCGAAGATCACGGCCTCCAATTCGTCCTCAGGACTTTGACATAAAGAGCTATTAGGGTTATTCTTATTGCACAAATTTGAGAGGATTTACCTTATTGCATAGAGATCATTTGTGAATTTTGAACGAAATCGACAAACGTTAGGGTTCCTCAACGGACCCAAAAGTTATATAGTAAACCTACGTAGTTATTCTAGCTATTAATTTATCCTTTCATCCTTAAATCCATGTATTTCAAAATAATTTGGTGCAAAATGGGGATAGGATCTCTCTTATAATAAATCAGTTTCAAGTTGTTATATTCATAACACCAAATACACAAGTAATTTATGTTTTGAAATAGTTTTTTGGAGCATGTTAAAAAGATACCACTTCTAAATACTAATTACTTTCGTGTTTTGTATGTTATCAATAAAATTTAATTTAGAATGAATGACATCTATTTACAATTCGCACTCATTTATTTTAAAATTGTATTTATATTGCGGACGTGAGAGGCGATTGAATGGCGAAAAAAATGTTATATATAAGTTTACAACATAACTTTGTGATCTGTTGAGCAAACACTTAACGTCATTCGATTTCGTTCAAACTTTCTTAAGAGGAGGAAAATGGCTATTTACCGTGCTGAAGCAGCCAAATTGATTCTACTCAACTCTCCTTCCTTTTGTGGCAGGTTCAAAATAAGTATTTAAGTTAAATAAACACTTTAAAAAATACTTTAACATATTGTAATCCCATTTTAACCTAACATCCACTTTACTTTAAAATGTGTGTTTTGATAAATTTGGAGCCATATAGTGATTCTTTAGTTAATCAAGTCCTAATGACTCTTTGTCCATCCTTATGCGATACCTCTCAAAATTAGTATTAATTGTACAATATACTTATTATTTTTATGTAGCAGCTTCGTGTATTTTGTCGCATTAATCTATGTAATAGTATATATTACTAATCTGACAATAAAAACATGAAGTTATAGACGTAAATTATATGTAATCGTATGTTTTTTCCTCATTTCCTTTCAGTGAAATAATGAGGGCTTTAGTCCAATGCATGTTTAGAATGATCAATATTGAGGTTGAGTGAAACTAAAAACTAACTTGACTTGTAAATTTGCGAACCACTAGATTT
>CP045895.1:6093040-6136499 GCA_013387185.1 Caligus rogercresseyi | reverse complement strand
TATAATGATATATATATTAGGGTTGTTCTTATTTTTCAAATGTTTGAAATGTTAGCCATTGAGTGGATTTTCTGTTTCTTGGTGATAAAAGAAGACGACATACAAAGTTTGAACAAAATCGGTCAACATTACGAGGTCGCGCAACGAGGTCAAAGTTTTAAAAATTTAGTAAAAATATAGTTTCCCGCAAATTTCTTCAAAATGGTGGACGTTACAGACTTCAATAATAATTATTAATTTAAAGGAAATCTAATTTACTACCAGACGTATGTTTGATGTTTTTTAATAAAACAAAGTTTTCAGTAAAAACAAAGCAAGAAAGGGAGTGAGTATTGTTAGCTTATTTCATAGCTTTTTTGTATCAATTAACTTCACTCGCCTGTAGAAGATGACTTGTTCGCTTCAGAGTAAAATAGTACTTTTAAGTTTAGTAAAACTTTAGATGATAAATCCAAAAATGACCTTGGTTGCATTCTATCAATTCAGAATTCAGTACAATCTGAGTTTACATCATATGATTCAGAGCCTGTATTGACCTATAAGAAATCGATTATGAAAAAAATAAATAATAATTTGTTTCTTAGATTTGCGTCAAGGTATCCTCTCAAAATTTTACTTTGTCTCTGACGCATACATAATCCATTATATGCGTCATTTTGTACGCGAGATAGGCTTTTTTAATGTACATATAACTCTCTACTTATTAAACTGACATGATTTAGTATACCAAAATATTAAAGCTGGTTAACCAAGCTTTCATTTGATATGTTTGGTGTTCTAAAAATCGCTATACTTTAAGAGATATAAGCAAATACGTACTGTCCCCCAAAAATTGATCTTTTGATATGAGAATATACGATTACCATTGGTAACGCTGTTAGTGTTACCTGGATAGAAAGAAAAAAGAAGGGAGAGAAGGGAGAAAAATACCCCCTCCCTTCTCTTTCTCTTTCTATCCAGGTAACACTAACACATTACCAGATGGTAATCGTATATTCTCATATCAAAAGATCAATTTTTGGGGGAGAGTACGTATTTGCTTATATCTCTTAAAGTATAGCGATTTTTAGAACACCAAACATATCAAATGAAAGCTTGGTTAACCAGCTTTAATATTTTGGTATACTAAATCATGTGATTTAATAAGTAGAGAGTTATATGTACATTAAAAAAGCCTATCTCGCGTACAAAATGACGCATATAATGGATTATGTATGCGTCAGAGACAAAGTAAAATTTTGAGAGGATACCTTGACGCAAATCTAAGAAACAAATTATTATTTATTTTTTCATAATCGATTTCTTATAGGTCAATACAGGCTCTGAATCATATGATGTAAACTCAGATTGTACTGAATTCTGAATTGATAGAATGCAACCAAGGTCATTTTTGGATTTATCATCTAAAGTTTTACTAAACTTAAAAGTACTATTTTACTCTGAAGCGAACAAGTCATCTTCTACAGGCGAGTGAAGTTAATTGATACAAAAAAGCTATGAAATAAGCTAACAATACACACTCCCTTTCTTGCTTTGTTTTTACTGAAAACTTTGTTTTATTAAAAAACATCAAACATACGTCTGGTAGTAAATTAGATTTCCTTTAAATTAATAATTATTATTGAAGTCTGTAACGTCCACCATTTTGAAGAAATTTGCGGAAAACTATATTTTTACTAAATTTTTAAAACTTTGACCTCGTTGCGCGACCTCGTAATGTTGACCGATTTTGTTCAAACTTTGTATGTCGTCTTCTTTTATCACCAAGAAACAGAAAATCCACAATGGCTAACATTTCAAACATTTGAAAAATAAGAACAACCCTAATATATATAAATATATAATAAAACTATTTATTTCGATAATATACTATTGTTACATAAAAAGAATATTTATTGACAATATTTGATAAGAATAAGATATTTTAATAAATATTAAAAACAGTTTTTGTAAAATCATGGGAGATTGTATTTATATATATATTATTAAAGTACTATGCTTATGTATATAAGCTATAGTTTCTTTTTTGGTCTCCTGCATGTATCCTCTTATGGAATTATTTGCTTAAATGAAAAAAAAAAACAGAACTCGGATTTCAATTCTTTCCATTTCAAGGTGAAGCCCCTCGAACGTCCAAGCTTACTAATAAGAAGATTCTTGTGTATATGACAAAATATTGAGATTATATGTTCACTTTATATTACTCTTACTTTAGCTTCTGTATATGTTTAATGGTCTTAAATTGAATATTCATTAATTGCAAAAGCATACATATGCTTTTTAAGCATAGGACTCCTCGTGAGAGTATTCGGAGTAATGTAAGTTCAAATTATTCTGATTCATTAAAGGAGAGAAATGTAGATATTTGACCCCTATTCCCTATATCATATATATATATATATATATAATATAGATATACATATAATATATATATATATATATATATATATATATATATATATATATAGATATGTATTGTGTGTGTGTGTGTAAAAGAAGATCGTTGCAGCAAAGATATATGTTGAACCTTAATTTAAGAAGCATACCTTTTAATGCCCTTCGGTGAAAATTAGAAACTCATAAAAAAGAACATTATTTAAGCCTTTAAGTGCATTTTAACACCTTCAAATTAGAGGGGGGGGGGAGGGGGGTAATAAATAGGTAATATCTAAACATAGAAAAATCAACGACCTGAAACGATAATATAACAAGGGAGGTTTTAAGAAAACAGAATAATAAATGCAGCCTTGATAGAAGAAAAAAGACACTTAGTTGAGAAATTTAATTTTTGCAATTTTTATGTTATAATTCAACTTATTTTTTTTTCTTCCGACCCGCATTTTTGTTCTTATATATTTAAAACCTTTTAAATAAAACGCTATATAGTTGACCAAAACAGAAAAGTGTAACAATATTATTAAACAAAGTACAATTATATATTTCATAAATGTACATACAATAAATTGACACTTCCCTATGATTTTATGCTATATTATTATGTTGATAATATTCTAAAACGTGCATCCTTTTGAAATAATTATGTATCGACTATCCTTTTATATAGATTATGTAAAAAATGAAGTATTTCTTTAAATAAAAAGCTCTGTACATTCTCAGTATGCCTATGTGTCTTTATAATCAGAAGAAGTAATCTCTATTGCAGTAAATAAAGAGATCTGCTAGCATTATTTGGCATTATTTTTTGTATCACGTCCATTTAAATATCTACTCTACAAAGAGTTCAAGAACTTTTAATTATTGAACTTCTTTCACACGAAACAGCTGTGTTTGAGATCGCTGTTGATTTTTATATTCTCATCATACTGTGGCATCCACCATTTAGAGGGGCAGAATCAATTTAGCCTAATAGAACAGATTGCTATCCTCAAAGATATTCATGTAGCCTAAACAGAGTTTTATATAGATAATCTCTTCAAAGCTCTGTTGTATATATTATACATTTCCTTTAATGATTATTGCTTACATTGGAATTGTCTTTTTATAGTAAAATCATAGATGTAACCTAACGCTTTGAGTGAAAAAGTTTAATTTTAACTTTTTAAGCTTATGTATTCGTAAGAGTGATATTTTGTGTTTGATTTTGTAATATTGCATAAATTTCATATCTTTTTATTGAACAATGTCAAATTATTATTGTTAAAGAATTGTTGAATAACAAGGTGTGGAGTATTCACGTATGAATATCACACAATCACACTTAAGGAATGGAAAGACAAGGGAGGAGGTCTATCCAGTGACCAGAATCATCTCATTGCATACAGCTCAGACAAAAAGTCTAATGAATACCCTTCAGTATTTGTGGAATGTCTGCTTTTGTTCTATCTCTTATCCTTTTGATATAAGATTATGAATTTGGCCTTGAATAGACACGGAGTTTTGACCCCTTTGACCTTTAGATTTGATCTTCATGGAGTGTTCATTTGTGTGTCGTGAACATACTTATTTAAAGTAGAAGGAATGTAATGTAATTTAATTTATTATGAAGAACTTTGGACTGATGGTATTAAGGGTGTAAAGGAAAGTATACAAATCAGCTCACCAGGTGGAGCACTAATAGGTTGCTTATGATGAACTTATGCACATCTATATTCAGGCATAAAAATATCAATTAAATGACTGCTATGTATGTGTGGGTCTTGTAGAAGAGTATTGCATTTTCTGTATATAAATTTATGTACATCTTCAATCCTTCTAAACATTGAACAGTGAAGATGGTAGGTGGGTTGATCAGAGCATATATAATGCCATAGACCACATCAACTTCTTCTCTAATTGCATGGTCTTCCTCAATCATGGAAACAGAGGATTTTTCGGTCGACGTGTGGTATAATTGATAGTGCCAAATTTACAGCTCAGTTTCAGATCTCTGCTCGTTTACTTAGATTTTATTACCCTTGTAATAATTGTGGAGCTTTATTAAACTCAATCATTCATGCCTTTGCTGAGGGTCCTGTGCTTATGGTAGTCAAGCGTTTTATTCAAATAAATGTGTGCAAAAATGAAATAATTACCTCAAATCTTATAAAAGCCTTTATTTTGTTTGGTGTTTATAAACGTAAATATAATGCCCCCCCCCCCTATCCAAAAAGCTATAGACACAGCCTTTTTAAATATAAAATCGTTAGTTGCAAAAACAATTACGACAAACTCTTTATCGAGGTAGAGGACCTAAGGGCAATAATCATTGGAGCCGCCGCCCGCTACTCAGCTCTGCAAATTAAGATTCCGAACGCAACATCAGATGGTTGGAAATGGGCTGGAAATGTCGTCCGATTCGTACCATCGAGATCAATTCAATTTTTAAAATCAGCCATGAGGATTTTAAGAAAATATCGGCGTTTTTTAAGGAACAAATAAATTGTCATTTTATATTTAGGTCATCACTTTTTAACAGTAAATCTGAACTTTAACGTTCATTTATGTTTTTACGCAACTGTTAAATAGAGTTTTATTTTTCTAATATTATTATTATTTGTATTTTAGTGTTGTATGCATTACACTATATTGTTTTGTACAAATATTGAATAAAACTTCGTGACCGAAAAAAACAAACTTCTTCTCTATCCCACTTCCCATATGTAAAGATAAATGTAAATTAATTTATTCGCAAATGGCACAGGGAGTATTATTGTTCCTGAAATACTCAACATCCAACAAATTAATATCAGCACAACATTCAACTTTTTATTCAAATTTACAAACCTTGAGAAACTTTGACCTTTTTCATCCAAAGTCATACTCGACTTATTTTATTTGAACTTACATTATACATTTATCTGTTACTGCCTAAGGAAGAGTATTCTGAGTTTTTTAAACTCATTTTTTTGTATATATGGTTCGACAGAATTGCACACGACTGGATATAAATAAGCATTATAGCATTAAAATTAGTGTATCGACCATAGGATCTTATCAATGAGGTAGACCAGAATGACCATCCCCTTTCGGGTTTCGAACCTGCGCCCCCAACATTGAGAGTTGAATACGCCTTAACGCACATGGCTATCGCACTCCCTTTAATACTAAAAATAAGTTGAATAATCTGATATTATACTGTAAAATAATGTTATATTCATACAAATAAAGATAAACTGATGTAGCCAAATTAAACGATTAAGTTAATAATTTTATAGATATTTCTCCAAGCTGCAATATATTTATAAAAAAATTTAGTGTTCAATGGCGAAACTCCCAATGTCAGATTTGAAATAAAGACCGATTTTTATATCCCTCATGTAATTACATTATATTCGACATATATTTCCATATTTAATATTCATAGCAGTCGGGTTTTTTAATCAGATACTTTAAACAAAAAAATTGTTTAGAAAGGTTCTTTTAAAAACCAATTACTTTGAATAATGTTTCTATAATAAGAAACCTTTGCATAATAACGAAGGTCGAGCGAGTTTTGTATTCAAGGAGGCTAAAAGACTTCTATTGTTGATGGATTTTGCAAAGCAAACAAGACCATTCATGTACAAGAGAATGGATCAAGCATTTATTTTCTGTATTCAAAATTTACTTGCTCGTCCCACTCAAATTAATATAAGAAGTTTATTATTATTATTGTGAGTCTTTAAGTATTTTTATTATTCTAAGCCGCCATGTTGTTCATCGTCGTTGTTGCTATGAAAAGATTTATGTTTCTTTTTAAAAATCAATTATATACATGCTAATAATAACAATAATAATAGTTATAAATAACCCTGTTATTCATCCAGTCATTCATGGTGTTACACACCCACACCAGAGAAGAAGAAAAAAGAATGCAGTCCCATGAATAGGTCAATACTTTAAAGCTACATATATTCGGTTAAGTCATATTAAACTCAGAATTTTCATCAAAATCATAAAAACACTTCAAAATCAGTACACAATCCCCTCCGACTGCAATGACGTCGTAAAAGTGGTCTAGGAGATTTTAGAGATGGTCGAACAGCTCGTCTTCGCTGACCCTCTTCATCGCCCGCTGCACGGCGTCTTCGTGACCCCTAAACTCGTCATTCCAGAACAGGTACCGGTGGCAGAGGTTCAGGTTAGGTGAGTAGGGGCTCTGTTTCAGCGTTTCAACGTCTCTCCTGACAGCACTTCACTCGCTGCCCCTTGATGGTATCATAGAGCTGATAGGAGACGAGTACACTCAGGACCTTTCGTAGTCCAAGATCCTTTGTAAGAGGCCAGGAAAGGGTTTTCTGTGGTAGAGAAACCTCGGTGGTAACCTGTGGAGTGGTTATCCGCGCATTATCCTCGATCAGGCGCTTCAAAAATATCTACTTATAAAACAATTTGTGAAGTAAATAAGGATGGAAAGAATGTGGCAATTTGTGAAGTATATAAGGATTGAAAGAATGTGGCAATTTATGAAGTATATGTTAAAATAGTATTGGAGTATATTTTCTTTTTTGGGGCTGCCTATAATTCATACGTCACACGTTTTTTTGGTGTCTAGGGACATACATGTTGTAGAAAGGGATAGCATAAAAGTTGTTCTCGCAAACACACCAAGCTTTTGTCATTTGGTAAAACCGTTATCCTTATTATTCTACGTCCTATAATCATAGTGATGATCCATTTATCGACATGTATTATTAAACCAGATAGGCATTATTTTTTTTCTGGAGTATGAACAGGTGTTCAAACAATAATAATAATTACCTAAACATAGGAAGTATTTTCAAAGGATTATATAGTGGCATCCAGACCCGAGGAAAGACCATTTGTTTTTTAAGGAATATATTCTACTCTCAGGATTAAAGTTAACTCCTCAATAGCTGCGATGTTTTGTAGGATTATAACAACTGCTTTTTTATTATTCCCTTTCTTTTTCTTTTATTCAATCACGTTCCAAAAATACCACTTTTTTCTTACCCTTGTGTACACAATAACATCATATCTTTTACCCTTTGTAATCTGATTAATTTATAACTGGTAAAGTTCCCAAAGATAGAATGTTTTTTGCAACATTTTAAAGAATGCTTCAATAGCAACAAGAAGAAGTAAGAGTGACAAAAATATAATATTTTTACTGACTGATATGTCATACTAATTTTATCTTCTTTGAGAACTGCTTTAGTTCAGAATATAGCCTTTTGAGCCCTATCATGCATATTCTAATTTACTGTCAGCCAAGAACTATATAAGTAGTAGTCTCAGTAGACCTCTATTCACACATAATAACTATTTACAGATTTCATTAACATGATACATTAGGATAATGTACAAATTAGAAGCCTCATTAAATACAAAGAGGCCTAAAATCAAGGCAAATGGCTCTTATTCACAACTGCTTAGTCATTCGCCATTGTAGACATTATAACAAAGTCATTTTCTGTTGTTTAATATAAAAAGACTGTTTTTGGTGCAAAAAAGCAAGAACTATGTCGTATCTCTATAGGAATTAGATTAAAAACTATCCATTGAAAAATTTATACAAAATGTTATCAAAATAAAACAGTAACAAACGATTCCTTATAATTATAGTCTTTGAATTAATATTCTTAATGATTAAAGATCCTTCTGAATCAAAACATCTTCCATTAAGATATATTATGTTTATCTGAGGTTGAAATATTTTTTCCAAGGAATCTGCTTTTTTATATTTCTTGTGTATTTATTTTGCTTACTGCATCTTTTGATACTATAAATTTCAACCCCAAAAAAAAAAATCTTTAGAAACCTTCTTGTAAGAGACTTTTTAGTTATATGTTTATATATTATTATATATAGATAGATATGTATATATACATATATATATATATATAGATAGATAGATCAGTATTTATACATACATATATATATATATATATATATATATAGTCTAATATAATCTTATCTTATTTTATGTATTGGCAATGCATTGTTATATATACTCGCTAGAGGGCAATCGTTCAACTCTCTCCTCTGATATATTTAACAAATGGAAATCAAAACAATCGTAGAAATAAGTTCAAAATGTATATTAAACAGAGCTGCGACTACCGAATGTAAATCGCTATACAGAACTGGAAGCGTTGTTACCTGGTGTGTGAAGAAGTTGAACTTTGCAAAATCAATTAACAACTCTGGAGCTGAAAGCGCATTTATATCAGACAACGACTAACAAAGACAGTTAAGGAAATAATTTGTTTGCTATTGCCTTCCATTTCCTTCAAAATATGATTTATATAAATAACATGTATTATATTTCAAATAAACTCTAAACAAAATTATAACAATTTATGTACTTAATTGTTTTTTGTTATAAATTGTCCGATACTAAATGCATATGAAGAAGTCCAGATACATATATAAATTTATCTTTCTTTCTTATCTGCCGCACCGATCGATATTCCGTAGATATATAATAAAATCTACCGAATATCGAATCAGCGGTACCGAATCCCAGCTCTGGTCATTAGACATACATATATGTATGTGTATGCATATATATATATATATGATATATATATATATATATAAATGCATCCTCAGCAGACCCAAAACTTATGTTTTAAACTTATTAAATAATTTTTTGCCATTCAATTGCTTGTGATATCATTAATATATATGCTATTTTTAAGCATTTGGATACAAACTGTCTAAAGGATCTCAAGGAATCCCAATTAGTTATTTTTTTAAGGAAAATAATACTCTATTTAAATATATTTCACTAAAATTCATATTACATTTAATATTATATAATAAATATAACAATTTAGAAATATGACGATTAAGACTGTACAGGATATAAGTATATTTATGTCCTAATAGAGTCATAGAGCAGAACGTCATCTTTTCAAGAAGATTACCTGACTGGGCTGAAAGATATATTTTTATTTTAATATTCTTCTCTTCCTACAGGTTGATTTAAAAAATATATAACCTAAATAAAAACTAACTGACTGACTATTACAGTGAATTTTTGATATTTATGTAGCAAGAGGAGATTAAAGCAATAAAATTTGCCTTTTAACTGAACATACTGACTTTATCAAAATTATAAAAATTTCATTCTTTGATATTGGGATGATTTATGTAGGTCTCGACTCAATATACCTCTTGATTGCCATATCCGTCAGAAAGGAATAACACATGGCGAGTTACTTCTTCTGTCAACTTGGGCTGTTGGATGGAACGCTGAAAAGTTCATATGAATATTGAAGTTACTGCGTCCCTAGAGCCAAAATCAGTTTATTGTCCCTGTAAACTTTTGACAGCTTTTAGAAAAGATAGTTGGCGTTTGAAGAAACGCTCTACGAACAATATAAATATAGATCAAATGGTGCTTGATTTTTGTACACATAAAATGTAGGATATGTATAAGATAAAAGAAGATATGATTATATATATACATATCCTAAGATAATTGCAAGAATAACAAAAATTTGTTTTTTCAACCTGTATTATGGCATGTGCACTGGCTCAGTTGTTTTTCAATTTGTTTGCTAATGAGGTAATAGCTTGATTTGTATCTTGAGCCTGGGCTTAGAATTCAATAATTATTTATTAATAAGGGTCTAAGGAGTGTTTATCCTTGACACCTTTTTCTCAAAACAAAAAGAATGATGCGGAGCCTTCCAGGAGATTCTTGGGCTTGGCTGTCATTGCTTATAATGGATATTTGCCTTTGAAGAATTTGATTGTGGTCATTTAAGTGAAGGAGAAATACATACGAAGTAATTTACTACAAGAATGCTCATTCGTGCTCATATTCATTTACCAAAATGATATTCATAGGAAAGACTTCAATGTAAGAAAAGGCGTGGATCACTATTAACACACACGCCTTCTATGAGAGGTTGAGCCGCTTATTATTATAATAATAATTATTATTTGGACATATTATTTAACAAATTATATTGTATTTGAGTGCCTCTTCTTGACAATAATTATTTATATATGGATTTTGTAGTTTTATTTAATTATTTGAATCCCATTCAATTAACATAGTTTTGTATCAATCTAAGCATAGCATCATGGTAGTTCAATCGAATTCACAAACTAACTTATTTTTCAGTTGGTAAATAAATTATCTTCCTTTTTATAATCTCATAATCAGAGAGATGCTCTAAATATTGTCAGATATGATTAATAAATAATCATTATTACCCTGAGTATCAAAAGGTGTTATATTTTTTAAATATTGCCGGTATATTTATTTGTTTGGTAAAAAAGTGTATCACCCTCAATTTTTAAACTATTTACACTACTATAATGGTAGAGTAAGTGTGGATACGATGTTCAATGTTGATATCACAGTAACTCCTCCTTCCCCGCTGACGTCACAAGAGCTCCACGTGCTCCTCCTTTCTTCTATTCTTCTTCATGAGCTCAGGCTGGTCAGACTCGTAATAATACAATAGTCAATTACTAAATTTGGTAACCGGTGCCTTATTGGGGACCCGTGGAGACTGCTGCTTAATTTATCTAGCATCAATAGGAGCGTTAAGTGGAGTCATTTCAAAGGGGTTCGTAAATGGCATTGGATCAAGTCGTATGTGAAGAGATTCATTTTGTTCTGCAGAATATTTTTCTTATTTCAGAGTGATACAAGTGAAGTGATTCTCTATTTTATAATGCCAAGTGCTTTTTATTGTTTACTCTCCTTTTTTTCAACAAAAACGAATCTTTTATGCTATATACTTATTGTAAATAATACATATAGTTAAATATTTTGGCATACGTTTCACATACATATGCATCAACTTTCAGTATCTCCTCCTTCTTTGATGACAGGTTGCAATAATAGCTCCGCCAGAATACCCTACAAGTATCTCCTCCTATATGTTCTTTTTCAGATAATAGTGATCAAAACCAACAGGTGAAAAGTGGATTTGCGCGAAAAAGCGTTTTTTATTTATAAATCCCTTAAAAATATTTTAAAATATCCATCACCAAGTCGATGAGGTGACTCAATCATCCAGTCATGATAATGTTGCCAATTTTTATGTCTTTTGCTATTATAAATAACCTTTTCATTGTAAAACACAATTTATATCATATAGTTATAGAGTAGTAAACTATGAAAGGAAATATTTATAAGAACGAACGAAGACATAACATAATGATATTTTCAATTTAAAAATACTTATTGGGAAAAGACTAGCCCAGCATTATACTCCAACACTACTGGAAGAATTGAGAAGGATTTTATTGCGTCAGCAGCATGAATCACAGCATTGGATTTGAATAATCCCTTTCTACATGACGATAAGTGGACTCTTGAAGCCAAAGAAGTAAGGTACTTTCCCTCATGCTCCATAATGCATCCTAATATTATCAAGAGAGGTATGAAGTATTTTTTAATAAACAGTATATGATTTTATATGGTCAAAAGCTCGTTTTATATCATAAATTAAATATTAATTCTATATTTTTATGTATATTTTAATTGATATTTTAAAGATAAGTAACAATGATTATATCTGTATTTTTCTACATTAGCATCCGTTTTACATATAACTTCATTCATGGTTATAGTAAATAAAATAATAAATTGTGCGCTATAAAAATATTATATTGATTTGAAATATATATTTATATATAATAACACCTTCTTTGATAATTTAATACCTTACAACGATATAAATTTAAGCCCTTCACATTAGAAAATCTGCAATGATATGAGAAGTTCGATAACCGTACCGGGAAGTAGTGGGGGAATGGTTCAATGTAATTAGACCAGGTTCTTTTATTCAAGTGCATATAATTTTTTTGTATTTAAACATGAAAAACACATTGGTGGGACTATTTTCCTTTTTAATAAAATACCTTATCGATGGTATCTATGTGAAATGAAGATATTTCAAAAATGTGATTTAATGGATATTCTCCTTCATACATTATGGATAGGTTAGATGATGATGAAGAGAAAAAGAAACCATTAACAATGCATGGATGTGAGTTCTTTTTTTAAGCCATGCTCATGACTTTGTCAGCCACAGAATTCATGAAAATATAGTGTTCATAACATAAGGCGTAAATCACTTTAGGGAGCAAAAAAAAGTATAGACATAATGGCTTTCCCACATATTTTTTTATATTTATTTTCCTATTGCTGTGATAAATGTATTTGTATTAGCAATTACATCGTATAGAGACAAAGTAAAAAAGACGCCAAAAAGAAAGTTCATTATGATTGTTTGAATTCATATTGTCATTGTGGTTATAAAAAAGATAGTTAGTTGTTGGTTGTATGTGATTAAATATGCTAAACGTAAATTAGAGTATTCATAGAGATGCATTAATTTAGAAAGGAGTCATATATGTTATGTTTCTTTAATCTATTAATTTAAATAGTTACTTTTATTACATATAAAAGATTGTTACTCTAAGTTTGATTGGATAAACTGTTTTGTTAGATAACATAAGCTCTGAACCATTGGTCGTTTGATGTTTTCAAAGCCACAGCTGTTGAACTTCTTTATTTGGTACTTTCATAAAAGGTTTCGAACCTGATTTTTGATTCATTGTAGCCTGTGTCATTCATTTGTGAAAAAATTACAATCTCTCCGAAAAGGAAACCAAGAGTTTCAAATCGGCATTCATACGAGACTGTCCCATACCATTTTATGGCATTATCAACAGTTTAGAAATTTGCTTTTGTACCCAATCTCTCTAGCCCCTCTAAATTTATATAAAAACATTTATGGTAACCTTATCATTATTTAACTAAGGTCAATAACTCAATTTTACAGGAATATAATATTATTTTCGTTATGAACAATATTAATAACAAATAGGATTTAAGAACAAAGAAAGGTTTACAAATACATAATGTCATATTGTTTTGCACAGTAATCCATGTTTTAATTATACAGATGATTATGTATATACATATATAATTATACGAGTACATATATATATATATATATATATGATTAATGCATTATACTTTTGTTATATCTTAATCAACCTAAATAACTTATATATTATCGCCATAAAAAATTGTTTTAGTTAATCTTTAAAGATAAAATTGAAACTACAATGTTTCATATAAATATATCAGCTTTTGTTTTGTATGTATTTATTTACATTCTGTGCATATGAGCTCTAAAAAACACAGTATAGTATTTTTATAAATATTTATCCATATAAAGGCAAACTTACCAAGAATTCACTCACGCCCCAAAAAACACATTTAAAGTATTCACCTCTGACTTTAGCACCTGGCCTCCCACTTATCACCAAAGCTGTTGTATCTACAACAAACCACCTTGTAGATCAATTGATATATACCATAGCTTATATATATATATATGTATACATGGAGTGCCTCAAATTACTCCCTCAATGAGCAGAAATATCAAAGTACTTACAGTTTATTATTACTATGATTACCCCCAACATACTTCTTACTACTTTATAAGAATCATTATTTTTATTCTTGTTTATCCTGAAGATAATTATTCTGACATAGTTTTAATAAGATAAACACACACACACATACAAACAGTTAGGCTGCTCCAAAAGTGAAAAAAACGAATGTTGAGGGGATGTGAGTTTGTGTGTGTGGGATTCAATACATAAAAAATCTTAACATGCCTGAATAATATGCTAGTGGTAAAAGTTTGTGAATGTGTCTGGAGATGGCGCTATATATAAATTATATAGATAATATAGAGTGCTGAAGTAACTTATCGTAGCGCTAAATATCGGGGTATTTGTTAGTTCTCTAAAATAACTAAAGCGAGAGTGAGATTTTATATTTTTATAATGAAATGGAGAATGATGTGACATCATGGCACACCTCATTTCAAAAATAAGATAAATGAAGTCTCACTCTTTCTTCCACACTTTCTGTCGCTGACTTTCTTTCTTCAATTGATAATTACCAAATACTCCGATATTTAACACTACAGTGCTTAATTTCGGCACTCTTTGATATATAAATATGTAAATTGATATGGAACTTAAAAATATATTGATATGGGACTCGTCAATGAAATCAATGCTAGAATCGGGACTCGGATTTAGACTCGTCATGCATGAACTTTACATTGGAGTCGAAACTATGAGTAGCTTCGAAACTAAATCGAATCCTTATCCTTGCCTAATCGATCCTCTTCATAGTTTAAAATCCTTTTATTTGGATAGTTATGATGATAGAATGCTTTCTAATTTAATGACAACTGAGGATTGGGCCTAAGGACATTTATGAGGCATCGGGGATCAACATTTATAGAAATTATGAATATGAAAAGGACAGGGATCCTCCGTGAGAAATTTATATAATTTGAGCATGATAAAGCTAAGCTCACAGTTTGACTCCATTGTTTGTTTTCATTGTATATGTGTACCGTAGCTCAGGAATGTAAATGAAAGAAGGAGAAGGGCGTCCGATAAATCCCTATTCTTCTTCAATCCTCTTTGACCCCGTGACCCTTTTCTAATATGTATGCAGAGAGTGAATACAATCATCCCTTTGAATATGTTGAAATGATATTCAATTTCAATGTCACGGCTTTTGTAGATCTTGTTCTTAAATTTGTGGATGTGTACGGAGTTACCCAGTGCAGATATAATTTATGATATTCAGTGGGCCTTATCTGATTTGGCAATGCGGCCTACACAATGATGCTTAGACACACTCACACACATACACACACACTACAAAGAGACAGAAAGAACGAAAGAGAATAAAGGAGTCGCCCAGTAATTACGGTAGCGCCCCATACAACCTAGTATGTCTTGATTGAGATTCCTTTCGTGTTGCTACTAACGATGTAAAATATGTAGGAGGGCAGGGGTACATATTTGATGAATAACTCGAGGAAAACAGAGGAATTTAAAGAATTATGCTTTAAATACATTACTCTTGTGGTCAACTCTTAACATGGCCCATCAGGCCCTTTTATGTAAAGCTTTGTATTATTATTGTTTGTAAAACAGGCTTTATTGTCAATTGATACATTATATATATATATAAAGATAAAACTTTTTAAATTTACGACCAACATTCTAGACTATTTTAATATGCCAATTTAAATAATAATCATTCGATAAATGTAATGACAAATTTTTTTTTGATGGATACAAATCTGCCCTGATACAACATTTTAAAAATAACATGTAAATACATCCATTTATATGAGGGTGATTCTTTTTTCATATTTTTCGGATTTCAGAGTCCCCTAGGTTTTTACCTAAATGCATAGAGATCATCCTTGTGAAAGTTTGAACGAAATCGAATAATATTAAGTATCTCCTCAACGGACTCAAAAGATATGCAGTTAACTTATGTAGTTATTTTTTTTTCATCATTCAATCGCCTCTCTCGTTTTCTTTTTTTCAATGCACCATAAAATGAGAAGATGCAAATGGTAGATAAGATCTTAAGGAATCCGTTTTTTAATACATACAAAAGTGCACAAGAAATTTTCTTTTTTGAAAATACCCCAAAAGTGTTTCAAAAACTTTGATTTTCTCTTGTATTTTTGTATATATAAAACTAAATGGACTACATTTTGTACCAATTATTTTGAAATAAAATTTATATTAAGGACATACGAGGCGATTTTTGGGTCCGTTAAGGAGACACTTATTGCTATTCGATTTCGTTCAAGCTTTCACAAGATATTCTTTATTCACTAATCCTAAGGGTGCCCAGTAATTTTATTCAAATTTGGTGGTTTCTAGTAGCTTATAATATATGGACACTGAGAAGCAGCATCCAACCAGCTTGGTGACGTCAGTAATATAGTTAAAATGGCTGCTACGCGAGGGAAACAATGAAGACTTATTTACATTGTAATATAATATGTACTAGAAAAATCATACAATAAATGATGTCAACCTGTGCTGATTCTTAAAAAGAATTTTCTTATTTTTGTTTTACTGTTTTTTATTGTTGCAGTTTTCATTTTATCTACTCGATAGGGCTTGGTATTTAGACTACTTTGACTGTCCAAGGGATCATATTTATTATTTCCTTCTCTTCCTTGCTTCATCAGCTGCTAAATTCAACATTGATTTTCCTATCTTTTATTCAGTATATCCTGTATCCATTTAGGTATTATATTTAGGAATGGAAATCTGGGGCCTAGTCTTGGTGCTTACAGATTCTATGACTGTTTTGGCCGTGAAAAAGAAAGAGGGGTAAAGAGAGGGATAGAAGAAAAGAGAGAGGGGAGAGAGAGAAACTTTTTATTTCTCCCTCTCTTTCCCCCTCTTTCTCTCTCTCTCTCTTTCCTTCTATCCCTCTCTTTACCCCTCTTTCTTTTTCACGGCCAAAACAGTCATAGAATCTGTAAGCACCAAGACTAGCCCCAGATTTCCATTCCTAATTATATTAGTCGGTGAGTTGAAATAATAAACACATCTTAAAGCGTTTAATTCCTTATAGATGCATACGTACAAAGAACTCAACTATAAATATATATGTATAATATGTTTTGGATATTTTATACTATTCAGTGAAATTAATGTTTTTTAAACATTTGAAATGCAATTCAATTAAATGCAAGGAATCAAAAACTTCAAACAATAAACCTGTTTTCCTAAACACTTTTTGTTCACATCTATATTCATAGTAAATTCTCCTAAATCACTCCATGATTCCCATTCAATTAAAGAAACAGCAAGAGCCTCTAAGATTCAAAGTATTCAACAGACTGGCTTTAATTGCCTTTTTACCCATGGGTACATTCTCACCTCTGTTCATAGATGTTGGGTTTATCTAAGTACACCCATACCATTAACAAACAGTCAGAGTTGCTCCTCATAAATTAAAGCAAGTAGACGCCATGCAAAAAGAAAAAAAACAAGAGTTTTATATATGCATTTACTTATTTGAAAAAAAAGTTATAAATAAAACAATGAATATATATTATTATTATTATTTTTATAAGAGTTGAAAAATGATGTATATTTCGGAGGTTTCCTTGGGCCACAAAGCCCATGCATTAATTATAACCTTTAAAAATATGTAAATGATTCTTATTTTCTTCTCTTATTTATTATTTTTATATATGATAGTACGGTGCATAACATAAAAAATGCATTAAAAATATTGGTTATAGCCGTTGTTCCATCATAAAGAACTATATAAAATTCCTCTCTTCAACGTCAAAAAGACATAGTTTGATTTATTTTACTGGATTGTTGTACATATAATTTGTAATCAAATTTGATTTGTGTTTTGAAATATGAGATATTCTTTACCCTTTTACTGTTAAGCTCTTTTTTTAGCCTTAATATTAAAATTTAACGGTTATTTATGTATAAATTACAAAAAAAAGCACTGAAAAAAAGTGATGACATTTTTTTAGAAAGGAAATTTGTCCCATGAAAATTAAAAATCTTTGTCTTTTTTTGGCGCCAAAAACGAACGACGAACGATAAGGAATTTTCCTTATCGTTCGTCGTTCGTCAAAAGCTTTGTCACTCGTCGTTCATCGTTCGCAAACGACGAACGACAACAAATGAACGATAAATCAACAATTCTGATATATATAAAGTTCAAATAAGAATAACGGTAAACCTGGTAGGGTCTTTGGGGGAACCTTGATCTATTTATTATCATCTTCAAAGCGATTGTTTTTGCGTTCCAAACAGAAATGGCGATAGGAGCTTACGTAAAGGGCTGAATATCTTTTTAAATTCAATTAAAACATTCAAAAGAATTACTAAATTGAACATTGTATTCATATCTATATGATTCCAATGCATATTATGTTTTCACGTTGCGCCCTTCGTTGCAAAGACAAATGTATGTATTTATAGAAAATCATATATCATAATAAACTATATGGCGTCACGCAAATTTCTTGTTAATAGTAATAAAAAGTTTGCCAAATATAATCACTCAAACGCAAAACTCTGTTATTCAATTAACTTTAACTTGTGTAGGTATTTGAAAAGAAGTTATTCGATATTGGATTAACGAATAGCATTTTTCATAAATCGTCTCTATGTTTCAATTCCTCACATACTTTTAAAGATGATAAAATTTAATAAGAGTATCCATCATTTGACTTAAAACACATTAATTCTTATATCTTTCATCATATTTCATAATATTGATATATGTCTCCCCTCTGAATTGATATTTGCGCCTTAACAGCGCCTTCAGCATTTGTATGTCCAAATGCTTTTTATTTAATTCCCTTGCTACCAAGCAATCAATTTAGAAAAAATGTCCCCGTTTACTACTTACAATTCCTATATATCGTATGGATATGTCTAGCCAAAGATAGTTGCAAAGAAGCTTCTTTTTTTCCTTCACCACCTTCATCCCTGCATGGAAAATATATAATTAAAATCCAGGAGGTTCATTTCAATGCCTTTAGTTTCGCTCGTGGTTTTAATTCATCCAATGTCGTTTATTGTTATTATTCTTGTTGTCTTCCTCTTTAATAAATACATTTGCAATTATGTGTATACTATACTTATTTATTATTATTCTTATTATTATATGCCTATATTTATTTATGGGGCATGAACATGGCTTGAGAAGTTAATTGCAGACAGAAAGGCCCATGGTCAAATCTAATACCGTATCCAGTGCGTACAAACGCAGTCACTTAGGACCTCCTTTATTCAAGGACTCTTAAAATTGCTTTTTTGCGCTTAAAATATTGTATCTTCAAGGGAATTGCTATATAAACGTGAGGTTTGTTCGTATATGTCAATATGACATAAGGGGATAAATTGTATTTGCATTCAGAGGGATACTAGAGGATTAATTACGTATATTATTAATATAATACGTTTTTATATTTTAATAAAAGATGATCATGTGTATCTGTTATATGGACTTCAGGCCAATCCTCCAAAGAAACTAATATCAAAACTAGAGGCATATATACACTCAGAGAGTGCAAACCTCCGCCGTCACGGGGTCCTTATGAGCCTTCCGAGGCGGATTTTTCACGACTGGGGCGGCGTAGAGGGACGGGGGAGGGTTCCCCTCGACGGAAATTCTGAGAGGAAGACGCTCCCGGCACCTAATTTCACAGCACAGCGACATCTATTGGCAGAGTAGGCTAACTTGAAATAATTATTAGTATTTAGTTCATTTTGCATCTTAATTCTGCACTCAGAGATGCAAAATTTAATCACTTGTTCCTTTTGGCATTTTCAACAACTCCACAAATTTCATCTGAATCCGTTTCGTTTTTTGAGTTATCCTGCTGACAAACAAACCAACGCCAGTGAAAACAATACCTCCTTCGGCGGAAGTAATAATGAGTCATCGAATTGTCTCCCTTCTTATAAGGGCTTCTGTTTTTAGTGCATTATTTTTTGGATGATTATAAAAGCTATATATATATAGTAAGTAATGCAAATTATATGTTTGATAAAATATATAATGAAAGGGCTTCTGTTTTTTAGGTCGCATTTATTCTTTGGATGAATATAAAAGCTATATATATATATATATAGTAAGTAATGCAAATTAATATTTTGAAAATATATAAATTGAAAGGGCTTCTGTTTTTAGTCGCATTTATTCTTGATGAATTATAAAAGCTATATATATATATAGTAAGTAATGCAAACATTAATGTGTTGATAAAATATATAAATATAGGGTATAAAAATAAAATATCATTTGGGTTGTTTTTATTTATTTCGAGATTGTGAAGGGCAATATTTCAATGGATAAAAAGTTAACAATATTTTTTTCTTCTAAATATTGAGTCAAAGGAAGGAAGACTTATGTTTAAAGCGTCCACAATATCTATGAGCATGAAAGCACTTAATTATATCAACACGCTTTTCTTTTCACAAGGATACATGAAGGATTCAAATATAGCCTGAACAGCATAGCAAATACTTATTAATCTTTATATAGGAGGAAATTCAACTTACCCTTGTAAGAACATGTCTACTTTTTGGTTACGATGATATTCTTAAGAACTACATTGGAACACCCGTGACTTAGATCGAATATAGCAAAATAAGTCTTGATGAAGAGTAAATGCTTGTTTGTTTGGTTCCAAGAGCAGAAGACCCTCTTCACCCGAACTTAATCCGTATAAGCAGGTAGGGACCTATTATACAATTGTATGAAGCTAACAAATCCTGTATTGGGACCCATTATACGCTGTCAAATTTTTAGAAAAAGTGTATATGACATTGTTACCTTTTCCTTTCACTTTGATACCTCTGATCAAAGGAGATCTTTTCTGAATATATACGTTGCAAATAAACTGTGTAGTCATGACTGACTTTGAGACATAAGGTCATAGAGATATAACGATATAGAGAGCTTATTCCATTCAATAGCAGAGGAAACATCGTTCAACTATATTCTGTGCCCAACATAAACAATGTAATATGTACTACGTCATAGTAGGTGATCATAGATATAAAAGATTTGTTTATATGGGCACAATGACGTATTTCTCTGAATAATCCAATAAGCTCTCTATGTCTTTATATCTCTATGCTTAAGGTTCACACTCCTAAGGATCTAAGAGTCAACTGGATCATACAAACTCTTCTCATCAGTCTTTGTATATGCATATTTATTGATAAATAAATCTGTCTTTGTCAAGACCTTATATTAACTTTATATAGAAAACTGTATGTCAAAACTGTACAATTTCAGACAAAAAAAGCTTGTGATGTTTTGATTTCATAACGTGACCTTGGGAGATCATTTGACAAAATTAACATTTAAGTTGTTCATTATTTTCTTATGTTTATAATATGAGAATTCATCATCCATTCGTTGAATTAACAAAACCGAGAAAGGAGTGCGATAGCCGTGTGCGTTAAGGCGTGTTCAAACTCTCAATGTTGGGGGGCGTAAGTTCGAATCCCAGAGAGGATGGTCATTTTGATCTGCCTCGTTGATAAAATCCTAGGTTTGATAGACTAATTTTTAATGCTATAATATATATATATTCAACTAATTTTTTATTTAATTACGTTTGTAATATAAGTGTGTTTGCATAACAGTCTTTTAGTTGTTGTATAATATTATTAAGTTTACTTTAAAATTTGTACTCTGACAAATAAATATATGCAGCTAAAATGTTTACTTTTAAAACCATAAAGACAAAATTATAGAAAAAATAACATTAAGGAAAAATAAAGCTGTTCATTAATTTAATGAAAATCTATTTGATTTAATTTATAACGATATTCACATCCTTAGTGAACGATAATGCTGCGTGAGTGTCAGCAGTCCAATTTAATTACAAGCTAGGCTGATTCTACATATTTTATCCCTTATTTTTTGTTGTCAGATCTTGACTTATCGCATGCAGGCTACTGAGTAATTAATATGAATAATAAAGAAACGCCTTCCAGGCATTTCTTCTTCATTATCATAGGTAGCTGTTCTTCATTGAAGTTGTATAATTAATTGGTAGAGGACTAATGACGGTGTCAGTTGGCCGCACGCCCCACTCCTGTAAGATTGCTCTTTAATTATGAGCTACAATAAAGATATTAAAATGTGATTAGGCACCATCCTAGAGTAAACGTGTAGGGTGCGTAGGTTAGATTGACTCTTTGTCTGTGGAAGCACTACTCTGTTTTTGATGCTGGAGTTCATCTTCACCATAGTTTAGCTATAAATATGGATGATAATAATAATAATACATATAAACATGTTTTTTATTACTTATTTTTATTTCTTAATACATAATTTAGTTAGAGTGATGATCCCATTTATTTACCACGGATGATGAAATTGATTAAATATCAATTATTTTCCTGAGTATGAACAGTTTCTAAGACAATTAACATAATATCAAATTAGTCCATTTAAAGAATTTGTAAATTGCATGAATATTAACCATGAAGACAGAATTTTTTTTTAAGGATGATATTCTTATGTCTGAGCTGATGGTCAATCATCAACAGCCATGAGAGAAGTTGTTATATATATATAATATATAGATTATATATATTATATATATATATATATATATATATATATATATTATATATTTATATATATATATATATATATATATAATATATATAGTATATATATATATATATATAACTATATATATATATATATATATAATATATTCATATATAATATATATATATCTAATATATAGTATTTATATATATATATTATATATATATTATATATATATATATATATATATATATATATTAGGTTGTTCTATTTTTCAAATGTTTGAAATGTAGCAACATTGTGGATTTTTGTTTCTTGGTGATAAAAGAAGACGACATACAAAAGTTTGAACAAATAGGTCAACATTACGAGGTCGCCCAACGAGGTCAAAGTTTTAAAAATTTAGTAAAAATATAGTTTTCCGCTAATTTCTTCAAAATGGTGGATATTACAGACTTCAATAAAATAATTAATTTAAAGGAAATCTAATTTACTACCAGACGTATGTTTGATGTTTTTAATAATAAAACAAAGATTTCAGTAAAAAGAAAGAAAAAAATGGAGTGTGTATGTTAGCATATTTCATAGCTTTTTTGTATCAATGAACTTCACTCGCCTGTAGAAGGACTTGTTCGCTTCAGAGTAAATAGTACTTTTAAGCTTAGTAAACTTTTTGGAGATAAATCCAAAATGACCTTGGTTGCATTCTATCAATCAGAATTCAGTACAATCTGAGTTTACATCATATGATTCAGAGCCTGTATTGACCTATAAGAAATTGATTATGAAAAAATAAATAATATAATATACCTATATATAGTATATATACCTATATATATATATAGGTTAAAATCACTGTATTCCATTATCTGTAAAAATATTATTCGTTGCAAAAATCAAATCAATAAAACTATATAGAGAGAGTAAAACTATTTAGGGCAGTTGCCAAGATATATAAATGAAGCTCACATTTACTGCCAAAGGATTATACTGGTATGTCAGAACTGATGCTCACTCTTCAAAAGCCATGAGTGAAGTTATTATATATTTCACAATAAGTTTTTTTCGTCTTTACTTTACTTTCAACCTATCATGTTCGTGAAAATTATCCTCGTTTTTATTTTGACTATAGTCTTAAGAGAAATAGTGGATAATGCTATAATGCTTATTTATATCCTATCGGATGCAATTCTATCGAACCATATAGGCAAAAAAAAATAGTGGACACTTAATGACCAAGTTTGTATTTTAGTAGGAGAAGCGAAAAGATAAATAGGGTCCTCCCAACTCGCATGAGTTGATATCATATGAAGTTAAGGGACAAATGTGGATTCCCTCATCCACTCTTAATTTTCAGTTGTTGCTCGAACTTTATTGAATTTAATGCTCTAACATTTGAAATATTTTAATAGAATCACATTTTTTTAAATCATAATGCGGAGTAAAAGGTCTACAAAAACCAAAAAAACCCTTACATAAACAACCAAAACTAAAAAAGAAAGCTTTCAACAGTAAAATTAATTGGCTATAACAATGAAATAATATGTATAGGAACAAATTGATATTTTTTAAGACTTGAAAGTTCTTGTATAGAAGGAGTACAAAATTCAGAAAGGGAAACGTCAGAACACGAAGAGAAGTAATGAACGATGTCACTCGCAATTGTCACTCGAAATTTGAATCTTGAATCACTGTAATCATTATAGAAAGCGCCATGTACCGAGTTGCTGTTGATATAACAATAGATATCAGGCCCTCTGCTTCAATGGATTCACCTGAAGATAAGTGTTCTGCAATGAAGCTCTTCAAACTCGAAAGTGCAATGACTTCAGTTTTTGAAGATGTCGTCCAAAAATTGGAGTTTAAACCAAACAAAAAATATGGGTGTCATGAATGAATTATTTAATGTGATTCATGCCTGGTCATATTATCTGAATATGAAATTTGCCTAGCAAAAACATAGAGCTATCATTGTCGTCTCATGAAAAAACATTGCGGCATTGTATTGTTAATAACAATTATGAATAAGTAAGAGGTAGAAGCTGTTGATGATATGAATTCACTTTGAGGTTTGAACTTATAGTATGTTTGATCTTCCCCTACCAGGCCATATAAAAGGATTGAAATTGTTAACATTTGGTTAAAAAAAACGTTCAATGGACATTCGTTTTATATATTTTTTCCCTATACTTATAGATCTGTGCTGTATTGTTTTCAGCATTCGTCTTCTGGCACCCCATACATGTATATAAATAAGTATAAAATATTAAATTAACAACAAGAAGAAGCCATAATTTATGTGTCTATATATAGTTTAGAATTTATTATTTGAAATTTAAAAGTTTCATAACCTTGCAGAGCTAGACGAACGTAGACAGTCCCGTAAGAGTCTTTGTCACCCTCCAAGCACTTAATATCCTGCAATTCTCACTCAATTGTTGCTGATACAAGCCATGCGACAACGTTAGTATTTGTGATATTTGAATCAAAGAGGAATTGTAGTCCAAGAGTTCATCCAATGACGTCATATGATCTTGAAATTTACCGCGTCATTTTAAGTCAGTGGGGCTTGCGTACTTTGGAGTGTATGAGGTAAAAAGAAATCAGTACATATGGGTGGTGTATGGAGGAATAAGCCACGAGAGTAGAGAGAAAAAAAACAATAATGGATGATTTAGAAAAAGATTATTTTGATTCTAGTATATGTTAAATGGAGGTAGGGTATTATTTCGATGGATGAAAAAAGTCCTTCTCAATGGTAAAAAAAAAGAAATCTATGCCCTGAATAAAGCTATTCAAAATCAAGAGTCACGAAGCATAGCATGCCACACGAAAGAACCCAAAGGATATCAGTCAATAAAAAAAGAAAAAGATTGACTTTTATATTTTTATTGATAGATATTAAAGTTTTATTAATATCATTCATTGTCCTTTTGAAAATAATAACTACTTTATATTGTAAGTCATCAGTTTTTTTAATTAAAACTTAATTTGAGAAGGTAAAGATGTTGACAAACAATTGAAGTTTTCTTCAAGGATTATTTTTATTATCCAATAGGTCTCTCATAATTTACAGGGTGTACAAAAATGAAGTTAGTTCCGTCATTCCAATTTAAATGCTTGAAAAATGTTTTCCCGTTTTGAATAAGCACCTCAGATATTTTAATTTGCTTAATTAACGACAAAAATCGTAAATTAACGAAAATTTATTGAATACATCTGTAAAAAGAAGCATTATAAAGGATAATATTATATTTACGTTCGGCATGTTGAAATAACGAGGGAACGCATCCGTTACTCGGTTATATATGACGTAATGTTTCTCTTATCAGTGGATGCAAAGCCATTTCTTCCAATTAAGGGAGTTATTCGTGCATTCAATATCTTAAAAGTTATTTGTGTATATTCAAATACAAAATGTTGGCAATACGCATTGTTAATTGTTGAATGCTTACATGTTTCTGGTACTAACAAAAATAATCTTTATCTTACTTGTAGGTTTCGGACGAAAAAGAGCTTTAAAAAATCTAAATTTTTGGTAATCAAACAGTCCGTTTAAAAATATTTTCTTTTCACTTTGATTATTAAATCTAAATCATAATGAATTTAATCTATTAACTCAGCTACTAAAGTACACTATCGACTTTTCCAGTAAGATCCACAGACCATGGAAATGGCTCTCTTTTCATTGAAATAGTCATGACGTCAATAAAACATTTATAAGTATTTATAATCTTACAAAGGTTAAAATGACTAAATGTATATACATATATACCAGGAAACGACCGGGTACCCGGCCCGGTGTCCCGGTTTTTTTAGACACCGGGCCGGGAGTTCAATATTTTCCTTTGCTTGTCATTCTTAATTTTTTTTGAAAAAAGAATTTCCAAAAAAAGTGAGGACGTTTTTTTGGAAAGGATATTATTTTCTAAAAAAACCGTCCTCACTTTTTTTGGAGATTCTTTTCTAAAAAAAACGTCGTCACTTTTGGTTTTTGGAGATTATTTTCTAAAAAAACGTCGTCACTTTTTTTTAGGAAATTATTTTCTAAAAAAACAACTATTAATATTAATTGAATAAAGCAATTATTCATACTTAGAGGGGGGGGGAGAATGTTTATTTTGTTAGCTCATATTGCTGATAAATGGATTATCATTTCGATTATTTAACGTAGAAGGAGAAAGAAAAAAGTGTAACTAAATAAATAAAAATCATTAAAACCCCATTTCTCCATCCCTAATTCAATATTGCATTGTCAGGCTTTGTCTTCTGACAAATGCCACTTCATAGTTTGATTAAATGCAACAGGGGCATGGTTCTTCTTTTTTGTTTGTTGGGATGAACCTTGTTGTTTTCTACAAACATAAATAAGTGGCCCCCTATGATCCACTCATTTAAGTAAGTAGTGGCAGTGATGTTTTTGCATGAAGGAATGTACCTACATGGAGAAGGGAGTGGTCCTTTGATCGGGCTGGAATAAGAGGGATGCCTAAAAGTCTTTGTCTAAACAGGAGGTGAGTCAATAAGGTCAAATAGGAATGTCGTCGCACCACATAAAGCCCCGGTGATTGAACCTTCGGTGATTATATACGAACTAAAAGTAAACTGTTCACGCCTAGAGCTAAATTTGCATTACTTAAGTAGACAATGGTTGATTTTGTACGAAAATTTGCACTACTTAAGTGTTAACTCTTCCAAACGTAGGCGATTGATTGATTTTGTACACAAAAGACCTCATCACATATAAAAATAATCAAATAAACTTTACATTTATATATTAAATATCTGATTTAATGTCACTCAAACTATGTTAAAACATAAAACAGCTCTTAAAAACACTCATTTCCTCTTGTATAGGTTTAAAACATTGGTTATAGTATTAAGAAATAAATTAAGTTTTTAGACAACGATGATACCTATTAGAGTAAACAATCAAAGAGCCAACATTTTTATCATTCTTTATTAAATATATAAATATGCTTATAAAATATTTATGCACGCTTATAAAATTGGAGCAATTGTGTAAGAATGCAATATGGCTATCAAAGCTAAGAAAATGGGTTCAAATCCATAGGATAAATAATAATTACAAATCCAGATTTCCTTCACTGATATGACGTTAATGGAAGTAATTTATATGATCACCTCCGTAGAGCCAAAAGCTGGAATCGGTCATCAGAGTTCGTTTTGATCACATTTATTGATATTTTCATTTTACACAAACAATAATTGTACGGTTAAATAAGTTTTTGTATAATAATAATAATCTTTAATTAATTTCTATCAATATAGTTCATGCTCAAGAAGATTCTGTTAAATAATTACCGTTATGTAACGACATAATCATGCAGTCGCTAGCGGTATTCGATATTTTTTAAAGTTTAAATTAGTTAAATTACCGCTACTAATACCGATTTCAAAAATTGTTAATCGGTAATTCCATCTTTGGTATTTCAAACACTTTTTTCCATTTGTTACTCGCTAAAATACTCAAACCCATTTATCAGTATGTAAGTCACTCATTTTCATGAAGAGTGACTCTGAATGCTTGAATCCTTGCATGCAACGATTTCCTTCCAATTAAAGTTAACCTTGGAGTATGCCTACATGGCAAAAAACATGCACGGCTTCTCCATATTGATCATCATCATCATCGTTTATTAGGCACTAGATTTTTCATTTAAAATGCTTATGCTCTGCAGCCTTGCATTAAACGCATATACCTTCAAATATATAAATGTATTTGTGGCAACAAAAAAAAAGTAAGAAACATAATCTGTTCATTTGTATCGCAATCCTTCTTTTTCTAATTAATTTCCTTGCCTCTGCAAATAGTTTAAACTCCTACCAAGAATCACTTGCTATTGATTAGAACAGTATTTTTTAAATAATTGAAGCTGTTTCTTTAAAAGAAATGTAGAAAGTCTTATACAATATTACGTTTTATATGTTATATTAAACTATTCATCTATCCTTCTTTTTTCTAATTAATTTTCTTGTCTCCGCAAATAGTTTAAACTCCAACCAAGGATCACGTGCTATTGATTGACTTGCTAGTAATTTTTAAAATAATTGAAGCTGTTTCCTTGACAAGAATGTAGGGGTCTTATACTATACAGTCGTCCCTCGCAAAGTCGCGACAGCCCGGATCCACTACACGACCACCGCGATATATATGAGGGTCGCCATGTTGATATATATTGAAATTTAGAGAGATTTGACATCATCCGACGCTTAAACCTACCGCCATTTTGCCTTGTTGTCGTACGCGCGTCTGAATACATGTATGCGGCCGGAACTTTTTTTTTTGGACCGCCATCTTGCTTTTTCGAAGATTTACCAGTTTCCAACCTCAAATATCTTAAAACCCACCGAATATTTCTTAATTTTAGTACCCCCACATTGTAACCATGCTGGAAATTACGTATTTGGACATTGCCGTGAAAAACGGGAGCCAAGCCGTTGTCGCGTATTTAAAGAACTGCGAGATGTCGAGGGGCGAAGTAGCGAGGGCCGACTGTATTACGTTTTATATGTTATGTTCCCAAAAACGAGCTTCGCTTAGTTAATAAGCTTAAGAGCACATAAATGGGATTTTGTTTTTACGAAAAATAGTCGATATTTTTATTTATTTAAAATTATATGATTGAGCAGCTATCATGAGATTTTTTCGTATATAAAAATCTAAAAAGGAGCAAATATAATCAAATAGATAACATAAAAAATGCTCCCTGCTTTAACCATGGTTTTAGTGGCTAATGGAAAATCCAGGCATATTTAAATAGTTAAACAAGGATTGTCTCATCAGAATGCACCAGAAGAGAGAGAAGGCTGCACTACATCATCCAAATAAAAACCTAGTATGAAGGGGGCCCCGCTTGCTCGTTAAAGAGCTTTTATCACAACTTGATGACCAGCTCACAATTATTTTTTTAGAATCTGCACGATATGATATCTTCTTTGAGCACTACCCAAATTTATCCTCTTGTCTAGCAAAAGCACCTCATTTTAAAAGCAATTTTTTGTGGAGAGAGAAAAGAGCCTAAATCTACCAACACGTGGATTTTAAAGCCTAAATCTCAACCTATCATTCCCATTTAACAGCTTTTATTCAAGGTACCCAAAAGTAATTTTGGATACTCATTTGTTGGGGAATTATGCTCGAACATTTGTATACAAGGACAGGTAAGAATGGGAAATGAAATATTATTTATAAGAAATGAAGATATCAAATTACAAAACAGGACATTTGAATAAAATATTTTCATCCTGTTAATTAGCCTTCATCACTTGGTATAAGAGAAAATAGAGAAAGAGTGACAAAAAAGTACATTTTTCCAATTAAATTATCTCTCCCAAGACTAATAAAGATGGACCCTTTAGGAAGGGGATTCAGCCCGATGCGGATGAAAATTCGGTGGACCAAAATGTATTTTCGAAATGTAGCAAAAATCATATTCCTGTAATTAAAATCTAACTGAGAAGAGTGAGGATAGCCGCATCTGTCGCACTTACTCCTAAGGGCCTGTAAGGAGGTTACGTTATGTTAGGTATAGGGCATTGCTAGGACAAAATATAAGAAATCAATTAGATTTTTTTATATGCATACTGTTTCTAAGAAACCAAACAATGTCAAAAATATCAGTATTAGATCTGTTTTTTATTTGTCCTCCTTAAACTCTGAGGGTTCTCTCTAACATTTATGAACTGTCTTTTTCTTCTTCCCTCCACATATTTAAAAAAGAAGAGGGAACGTCAGACTGACCTCTAAGTGGTCAGGGGAGAGAATAAAGACTATTATCATGAGCAGTCATGACTGTAGAGTAATTAATATGCATAATGTTAATAATAATAATATATTCACGCAGTGCTCAATGCTCATAAACATATTATATTCTTATCATCATTATTATATTCATAATTATAACGTTTTTTATAGGGCAAATTATATATTATGTATGTAATTCAACAAGTGAGAATGCCAATGGAGTGGGGGTCCCATTGGGACGAAAGGATCCTTTTTCTTCTTCTTGATTCCTAGGTAATGACAACGGCCTTAAAGACGCAGGGACCATTCTTTCCTTCACGGAGGGCTGGCCAGAGGTACGTTTTGATGGAGTCCTCGTTAGGAGAGGAGGAGTGATGTCGAACATGGAGATCCGAGCAAAAGATCCGATCTTCATAGTCAATGTCGTACTTTGGAATCTAATGGAGCGAAGGGAGGAGAGGAAAAGAAAAGTGAAATTTTAGTCTTAGGAAGGAACACGCGCATACACAATGGAGGATTTTGTTCTTAATTGTTGTTGCTTTGAAAAGGAAGGATGTGGTACACGTGTGGTAGAGGGTATCATATAATATAATATCGTATATTAAAGTTTTCATTTATATAAATATGTTTTTGATTAATTACATAGTAGAGATCGAACAATTTTAAGAGCCAAGCAATAGTTTTTTTTGCCTATTTGGATCCATAGAATTGCACTATACGACTAGATATAAATGAGCATTATAGCGTGTAAACTAAGATATCGAACCAATAATCTTCTTAATGAGGTTGACCAAATCGGCCTTTTCTTCTTGGAATTCGAACCTTTGCCCCCACATCGGAGAGTTGAACGCACCGTGATGCAAAGAGCCAATAGTTGTTCCTATAAGCTGATACTTTCTCCTGCCCCAACACATATATGAAAATCTTTTTTTATCAATTATTTATACTAAGATTTGAAATGCAAGACCTAGATAATACAATATAAATAACTTTATACTTTAATTCAAAAGCCTCATATATATATTGCGACAGGTAAGGATTGCAGAGTTCTACGAGCAAACTGTTTTTTTCCAGAAACAGCGTCTTCTAATACAAACATGACTCCCATAAAGAAAAAAGTTTTTTATCTATATAATAAAAAATATATTTTGTTAGCTATATGTCTTAATATATTTTATATTATCATATATTTAAGAGCCCTCAAAAGTAACCGACAATAATTTCCATTTATATATTAGCAAAAATAAAAAATGTAAATATATATCAGCATATAATTCTATAAAACCAAATAGACAAAACAATAATTTTATAAGTATGCGAAGTTCTGTATATATATATATATATATATATATATATATATATATATATATATATATATATATATATATATATATATATATATATATATATATATATATATATATATATATATATATATATATATATTAATATTATATATATTATATATATATTATATATATATATATATATATATATATATATAAAGGAACTTCGCATACTTATAATATTATAGTTTTGTCTATTTGGTTGTATAGAATTGCATCCGTATGGATATAAATAAGCATTATATATATATATTATAGTCAATAATAATCTCTAACTTGTTTGATTTTTATATATTATTTGAGATAGCAGGGCTTTTGTGGGAAGTTAAAATCAAAAGGGTAGAGGTTTTTATAATTAATAAAATGTCTGGATTAAGTGGGCAAGTGTTTTAGTAGCTAAGAAAATAGGATTCCTGTCTTTTTAACAATGAACACATTGTCCTCCATAAAAATTCATAAGCGTACCTTAGGCGAAATTGATTTACGCAGAATAAATATTATTTATGCAATAAGATTCACAGCCACAGAGTGGCCATCTTTTCTTTAAGTTTTTGTCCTGAGTAATGGAGGAAGAAATGAATGGCGTCAGATAAGTGCGTAGGCATTTTTGAATATTTTGGGCACCGATTCGCCTTCTCCCGAGAGGCGAAGGTCAATATCAATCAGCCTTATTGAAAAAATTAATATCCTACGTACAATTAAACTAATTTATACTTTGCCTTGTCATATCCAATCACAATAATTCCATCGAAATAAACAGACAAAAAAACTTTCTAATTATCTACAAAATGGCACTGATTAAATCCGCATCATTTTGATCCATGGCCCTTAATCTATGAAAGGCTAAAATCATTTGTTTTTAAAACCTTCCGGCACTTGCTTTTTGTGATACCCTCTGTCGTTTTGATCTGCGTACAAAAGACTCCCATCGAATAATAATAATAATAAGAAAAAATACGAAGAAGTAGGGAAATAAAGCCATTATTAAAGGGGTGAGAGACACGTCTTCCATATCTTCTTTCCTTAGTGAATCCATGAACCGTTTTCTTGAATACACTGAGATAAAAAGAGGTGGATTTCTAATGTTGAAATACGCCACTTGGATAATCTATATTTGTATGTATATAGCAGGCACTACGGAAGACTTTGCAATAATGGTAGTCATCTGTTTGTTTGTTTTCGGATGCGTCAGAAGGAGAATTTGCTATTTATAGCTAACTTTATTATCTTCTTCCTTGCAGGCGTCCTAGGATGTAGGGTTGAAAGAGGACTGAAGGAAAATATACTTCCATGATCAAAAACAGCAAAGTCGTATAAGCATACATCCACAACGATAACTTTTACTGATCCAGTCATTAAGAGTTAACATTATTTTTTCTTGTTGTAGGACTATATCTTAAAAGGAGGCCACACATATATTCTATACAAGGAGTTTTAGATTGCCATAATCAAATGTTGAGAGTCAAGATTTAATTTTAGATGAGTGGGAGAGTTTTTATAATAATTCGTGAACTATGATTGGTTTGATCACACCTTAGTTTATATTGTCATATCAGAATTATATTACTAATTAACTACTTAATGAAGGATATTTATAATTTTTTCAACAAATATATCAGAAAGGAAGGTTTCATTGCATCTCATTTTATATAAATCATTCAATATTTTGTTTTTTTTTTCAAATTTATTTGGGATCGTTAAGACTTATAATATATATAAAGGAAAAATGTTGTTTTTGTGAAATGTCGTCATATTTTAGGAATCTTGCGATTGCTATCTCTTCCTGAATGGGTCTTATGACTTTACATGCTACAAAAAGTAGCTTTTGGTCTCGGTTTAAAGTTATAATCCTTATTTATATATATTGTAAGTCATGGAGGAAACTTTAAATATTTACATGAGAGAAACTATTTTACTGACAATTCACCTAAAAAAATGAAAGATTTGTTTGATTTTGAGGTTTCACATTGACAACTATTTATTTATGCCAGTCTGATGGAACTTTTTTGTGAACTAAACATAGTGTAGGTCTTCAATCAAGAAAAACACAAAGAGGACTCACCTGATTCACGAGTCCCCAGGAGACCCGTATACATAACTCTATATAGCTTTGGAGACCCTTGGAACTCTTCAAAGAAGGATAGTCATAGAGAGTGGCCCATATCTGTGCAGATACATCCTGGAAAGAAAAGAAAAATGAACTCTTTATATGTTTTAACACTGAGCCAATAACTGGATATTCGATAGACTTAATAAGTAAGGGAATAAAAGAAGCTCAACAAAAAACTGATGGGAGCCATTTTATGTATATTTATTACACAACATTTATATATTTATTCTTGGAATTGATGAAACAACAAAGAGAATGAAGGATTTATTGTTGTCTCTTGAGCTATAAAGGCCTCAATACTTCGTAATAGAAAAAAGGGGAGAAATGACAAAAATTATATTCAGTGATGTCATAGGAAGGGGAAAATTTAAAATATTGTTATATTAAATATAGAATGAAATCACTCTAATAAACTGATTTTTTTTTCTCCCAAGAACGAATTGTTTTAAACAGAGGGGTAATCATTGTACATTGATTTACGTCATTAAAGAACTCTTCGAGTCGAACATCTTTTTTTCTGAGTATCCAATTATTTTATCTGTTGATGGTTTTTTTAAAATTTCTTATAAAATAAAATAAAATTTGATTATTATATTAGGGGTATGATTATTTCCTTACCTCCAGGACTTCCCGAGATCGAAGGTACAGTGGGACTTGCGTAGATAGGTTTGAACGGCATACTCCATTTCCAAGACGACTTGATTCGTCATGGAGACGCTTGGTGTTGGAAGTTGGAGGATATTTCGGACTTGCTCTCGAATACGATCCAGAGAAGAGAGAGCGGATCGGAAGGAGAGCTGGAAGGGCCGGTTTAGAGGTGTTAGAATGTAGCGTAGTTATGAATACATGGGCATATTTTGAAAACAATGTTTAATATTTTGAATAATCACGAAATAATGGAAAAGTACTTTTGTTAAATTAATATTTTATCAATTATTTCGTTATATAAAATCGAAATTCTAAGTTAACTATATTATTTTGTGTCAAATATAGAGCCACATTATCTAAGTTTAAGAATCAAGGAATAATTTACTCTAAATTAATATTGAATCAATTATTTCTTTATATAAAAATCGAAATTCCTTGTTAACCATATTCTTCTTTCTTGAAATACTAACATTAATAAAATAATGTTTTTTACTGAAATTACTTTAAATAATCAGAGGCTAAAATTAGCAATAACTTTTAGATGGCAGACAGGAACTTATAAATTTGTGACTAAAATTTAAAAATAGAGGGAGCTCGATAGCCGTGCGTGTTAAGGTGTGTTCAACTCTCAATGTTGGGGCGCAGGTTCGAATCCCGAGAGGGGATGGTCATTTTTGGTCTACCTCATTGATAAGATCCTAGGTGCGATAGACTATTTTTAATGCTATAATGCTTATTTATATCATATCGGATGCAATTCTATCAAACCATATAGGAAAAAAAAAATATATATATATATAGATGTACTATTTTCAGCAAGGCATTTTTATATCAATTGCAAGAAGATATCAATGTTAAATGTCAAGAACGGCCTTATTATGATTATTATTACTTTTTTCTCCGGTTAAAAGATTTTATTCGGTTTACTGTGAAAATTTTAAACGATGTAAAAATAAAAAACACTAAAATTATATACAAAACAGGGTAAAACTATTCAGGGCAGTTTCAAAAATACATTTTTTTTAGTTTAAAGGTTTATTACTGTATACCGTATACATAAATATATACGTATAATATTCGAAAATACATAAATGAACATTGATTATTTTTTCAACGTCTTATTGTCCCTTTAAAAAGGATATTTTATTTCTAGGCAGTAATTATGAACTTATATAATAAATAAATGTTCATTTATATATTGTTTTTTACGCAACTGCCTACTTTTATGTTTTTATTTATTGTCATATTCTCTTATGTGAATTTTATCTACACTGTTTGTTGATGATAAATAAAAAGTCTTAACCGAAAAAAAGTATTTTGCATCGCATATATGCCAGACCAATCTTTTCAATAACAAAGCAATGTTTACAGATCAACAAATTTGGACAGTGTGCAAACCAGAGCTGGGATTCGGTAGAAAAATCTACCGCCAGTTCGATATTCGATATACCTTCTACCGATCGATATTCGGTACGGTAGATTAGATAGAGAGATAAATTTATTTATGTATCTGCTTTTACTTCTTCATATGCATTTAATATCGGACAGTTTATAACAAAGGACAATGAAATACATCATTTGTTTTACTTTATTAGAGATTATTGGAAATTTCATACATACTAATCTTATATGAATTATATATGTACTTGGATTTTGTATGAAATGGAACACTATAGATTTTTTTTTCATTTACTGTCTCTTATCGTCCAATATTAAATGAACTTTCAGGTACTCTAGTATTCAATGCATAGCATAAGCTTATATTGAATGCATATTTATGTATCTGCTCTATAATACTATAAGTTGTAGTTGTTTATTTATTTTGCGAAGTTCAAGTTCTTCACACAAGGGAGCGCTTGGGCAAAGCGACAGTTGAACGATGTTTCTCTGCTATTGAAGGGAATAAGCTCCCTATATCTTTATGTCTCTATGTGAATGTCAAAAAAGTCATACTTTCAAATATACCGTACCGATTGTCAATCGGTACGGTGTTTGGTATTTCCTACCGAATATCGTATAATCGGTTCGGTATTTGAAATCTACCCTCGGTAGTATCGAATACCGATTTACATTCGATAGTCGCAGCTCTGGTGCAAACTAAATAATGCCCTAATTTAATGCATGTATTATTTGATCATATATTTTTATCTAGGAATCGTTAAAGTAATATGTTAATGAAACACATTTGTATGTATATATATTTGAATGATCTTACCACGACCACCGAGAAGAGTAATTTGTTTTTGAGTTCCTCTGCACTTTGGAGTTCCTTGAGGGAATTTAGGGAGTCCAGTGTGTGTATGCGATGCGAGGTAAATAGATCTGCGTATTTTCGGACGAGGATCCCTGGGCGACTTGAGTCCGACTCGAAGGATTGTCGCGAGGAGGAGGAAGAAGAAGAAACGGAACACGACGAGGAGGATAGAGTGGGTGAGGGGTTGAGGGGCAAATAGGTGTTGACGGGGGTCCCCGTGTCGCGGCCTTCGGGCAAGGAACCCCGACTGCTGCCCACGCTACTACTTGCACTGTTGTTTGGAGAAAAAGAGGGTCACATGAAGAAAATTTAGTCTTATATATGTATATATATATATATAGAAAATGGATTTTCCTCATCGTAATAGGTTAAAAAAGAAAATAAGGCGGTAAAATTCAAAAAGCTGTTGACATTATGAAATGAGACAATTTGATTGGTTGAAAGAAAATAAATATCAATAATATTGTAAGTTGGTGGTATTATGAAATGTGAATAGTTGAAAGAAAATAACTAGCAAAATTTAAAAAGCTGGTGTTCTTATGAAATGTAACATCATGATTGGTTGATAGAAAAATAGTTTGCACATAAAAAACAGTTGGTATTAGGATTTAAGGCATTACTTAACTCTTGACTGTTGAGGTATAAACAACTACTCAAAGAATATTATTTGTAAGAACAGAAATTGTTCCTTCTCTTGGGTCTCCACATAAATCATGTGTGAATACCCTTCGAAAATTCTATTATTTTGATTTAAATGATGCAGTTCATCACAGACACGAAAAATAATAATAATGTTTATTTTGTTTCATAATAAATGGACACAAATGGATCTCTGGAGGTCTGATGATTCGAAGCAGATGCTTCGGATAATTATTATTTATTTTCCTATATTATGAATCCTATTCAATATTGTCTATAAAGGCCATTTTATGTTGAAGGAATTAATAATTCATGGTAATGTCGTTTTATCTTTTTTAGTATTTTTCTGTATTCCATTAGTTTAAATTTAAAAGAATTTAATAACTGAGAGAAGGAAGGAATTATTACTATCTCTTGAGCTTTAAAAGCTTCAATGCTTATATATTTAAAAAGAGAAAAAACGACCAAAAATATATCAAGTGACGTCGTAGTAAAATAACATTGATTATAATTGAATCCTTACCACTGTCTCTCCTGCATGACACTCAAGGTCTTTTTGGTTTTATCCAGCTCCAGACGTAGTCGAGCCGCCTCCTTCCTCAGGGCCTCACCTCGAGTTCATCCTCCTCATCATCAATCTCGCACCTCCGAACGGCTGCACTGGAGGATGAGGATCGGCGGTTGGAGGAGACCTTGGCGTCCCCAGCCTTTGCTTCCTTCTTGTTAAATTTCCGCGTCGTCCGCGTGGTCTCATTGCAGACAATGCTCACGATCGTCGGAGGAACAAGCACCTTGGAGGAAGAGGAAAGGGCTCGCTGCGCGGCAGCAGCCTCGTCATTGCTGTCAGAGTCCTGGTGGGAGGAGAAGATCCAGAGCTGATCCCGGAGCTGCTTTGGCTTGGAGGAGGGGAGTCCTTGATTGAGTTATCGCTCCGCTGGGCATAACGACCTGGGATGTAATAAACATTAACACATGAAGCAAGGACTTTTGTTAGCATCGCATTAATTAAAAAAGTTTTTTATTCTCCCTTTTACATATATATAATCAAGAAAAATGATGGTTGTGACATCCTTAAATATGTGGAACTTCACAGCATTTACGCAATTATTTTTTTTAAACATGAATAAAACGAAAATATAATTTTAACTATTTTTTAATACTTTTTCATTACCAAACGGTAAAAGGTTATAAGGCATTGGCTTTAATGCATTGATGAATGTGAAAAAGTAAATTTAATACTTTATCCAACCTATGCTACAATTCTTAAATAGAAAGAAGTGTAGGAATTAAATATTTGTATCGCCATAGTTTATTTCCATAATAAAACCCAAAAATACGATATTCATTATATCAGCCTTATGACGTAGCATTTACATTTTTAAGCATAACAAATAAGCTAAGGCCTTGTTGAAAATCTGAATATTGACTATAACTAAAGCCATATTCTTATAAGAAGATCATTTGCTGACTATATATTTCAATGATTAGCTTTTTTGCCTATTTGATTAGATGGAAATACAACCTTGTTGATAAGAATATATAATACATCTTTATTTTTAGAGTGTTAAACCTAGAAAGTTCTTTTGATGGAAAATATTAAAAACACTTTTCTACAATCAAAGTTAGGAGTCGACCACATTTTCACTGAGCGTTACACGCTCCATCTAATAGGGCAATTTCATTTGTTGTTAAAAACCTATGTTTATGTGTTTTCTTAACCCTTAGATAAAAAGAAAAACTTTATTTTATATTAGTAATTAGTTTGACGAAGTTTTTAAACTATGGACCTTAACTAAGTGAATGTATTCATGTCATATTTTATTAATAGCGTAGTTATGACGATAAATAAAATACAGCATTACTCAAATATAAGAAAATAATACTATGAAAATTGTTAGGATAATTTATATAAATAAAAATGGGACCTTAAATACAGTGAAATAGGCAATTATATATTAAATATACTATTATCTTAATATATAAATTATGTAGGTAGTTCCGGAATATGTATTTAGTTAATTGAAAGCTGCTTATACTATTAACTAAACAGGAATTATTCATAAATATCCTAATCAAAGAGGTCAATCCTTTTCATTATCAGAACCAATATCACGAAATATATACCTGACAGGCCACATTAGTATTATTATGCATGATATTTCAAGTAAATTGACTCACTATGAATATACATCATAAGTCATGTAGTTAGTAAACACACACGAAAAGGTGCCGGAGATAGCATGGATTCATTTTGAGTCGTAGTTCATAATACATGTTGGCTGGTTGGTTGGTTGCTTGGCTGATTATTACGCGCGGAAGATTTAATATTACTTCAAGATATATTTCATGTCTATTCAACAATATGAGGTGACAAAGCTTTTGTTAGGTTACATGGTTGAGCAAGGGTGGAAAAAATGAAACTCAGTCTTAAAATACAGTCAACCTGTGTTAGCGGCAACCTGTCTCTAACGGCCAACTACTCCGACGGTATATATTTTCATTGTGGATTGGAAATTGATTACGTGTATGATGTCCTAGATAGATGAATGGCAGATTCTCTCCTTCTCTCTGCTCATCTCTATCCCTCTCTCTGCTCTTCTCTGTCCTCTCTCCTTTTCTTATATAAATACGTCACCAGATGGGGCGATAGACGTTTCTTTCTCTCTGCTCAAAAGATATATATATATATATTCCATTTTATTGAATACATCTTAGTAGAGATCGGATAAATGGAGGTGTTATTTATTTATCCTTCGTTAAGAGATGTCAGGATCAATAAATTAACACTGGAAAAGGGGGGTATTTTAGAAATCGAAAATTGCGATATCAAACGTGCACCCCCTAAGAAAGTGGCGCCATTAAAAACTAATGATCGTAAACAAATTGACTTGGTTTTGACCCCCACCCCCTTACTCCCCCAATTGCATTCAAAGGTTTCGTAATGGAGCAAAACTTTTTTGTAAAAATCTGCATTGTTTGCTGTCTTTTAAAAGAAGCCGTGTGATGGTCTTTACACAAAGAGACAAATGGAAATGAAACGAACCAAAATAGCAAAAATGAAAAAATAATTGATGACTAAATCTCCATCTTATTATAATATATTATTATTATTCAATGATTACACAGGGCTATTATGATGTACCAAATTTACTTACTTCCCCTAATTCATAATGCCATTGTGTTCCTTGTTTTCCTACTTGTCACCAAGGCCTACAACACTGAAGGCAAAAAATAATATTTTCGTCTCTTTCATACTAGTCTTTAAGAAAGTAATGACAATGAAAAAGAAATTAGTCCTATTTTTTGCATTGTCATTGGACCACACAGAAGGAGAAGACGACAACAAAAACAGATGGCTTGGACACACTTGTTCCTTCTGCTCTTAATGGATCTAAGTGTCCTCCTACTGTTTTGTAGTTGTTGTTGTGTGGCTCTTGAAAGAAAGGGAAATAAAAATAAATGTTCCCTGGCTTGGAAGTCCTTCACACCATTTTACTTATCTTTATTATTATTAGACTTTAATAACTCAGCATAATGAAGTTCATCATCATGGGGGAGGGAGGAGGGAGGAAGGGAGAGAGAGCTGATCTCATCGTCACGAATTGATGGTTTTCTCCTCTTGAGTTCTTTTCTTCTCCTCCTGTGGAGTTCCAATTGCATCACGCTTATCAGCACCTGATGTCATGATTACCTCCCATTCCAGTCGGGGAATATGTACCGTAGGAATATCTACTGAAAGCATGCCAAGAAGTTAGGGAACTGAAGGCCTTGCATTGTTCTCTCAGATTGTAAAATCTATTAACTAATTATATATTAAGGCAGCTGCTAGCGGCCGGGATAGTGTGATCAGAATTGAATATATGCAGGCATGTTCGGCAGGTTTACTATGGATTATCTCTAATAATGTTTTTATGAAGGTTCTTGTGAACATAACTATTTTGTTTCTAGCTCAGTGTTCAGTCCTTTCTATGTCTCTTTGTCGGATTCAAAGTCCATTCATATTTTTCCTTCAATTCGAGGAGATTTTTTAAAGTAAAAAAATATAATAAAAGATGTTGAGATATTCGATTCCTTGGACTTCTACATGACATTGAGGCCCATGAGAAAATACACTTTGTGTTGTTGAGGACGCTATTCATATCTCTGAGTCGATGTTCACCCATCAGGGGTCCCAGTGGTTGAAGTGATGCTTTGGTTCAAATAGCAACTGCTATTTTTCCCCGCTCCTTTTCTTTAAACCAATCACGTTTTATTTGTCAGGATTCAAGTAGTGATGAAAAAGTTCACATTAGTTGAGCACGCAGAAAATTAGCACGAACAACTATTGATTCTTTTGGAAAGTCCACTAAGTTTTATTCACTAAGTCCAATTAATTATCATATAGTTTTAAAAGTAGTTGACTCTAAGTGTTGCTTAAATCTATGTCTATAAATCTAAGTACTCGGAAAAGCAGGCATAGATATTCATTGATATCATTTATAAGTTTTAATTTACGGTATGGATATTCATTCAGTCTATGGGTCTGTAGCTAAATTTTGGGAGAATCTCACCGGTATTTAAAGGCCAAAGGTTGAGCAAAGTTATTCCGGGAGTTTTAGAGTATGTAACGTCCTGCTCCATTACTTAACGGTTGTGATAAAACCTTTTAGCTTGGCAAATGTGATTTCAAAGATATTATATTTGAGCACTGACTTTTATTATATTAAAAAAACTATCGTTAAAACGTTAATCTTTTTTGTAAAATCTTACACAAAGGGAATATTGATAGACTTTATTTAAAAAATATAATAAACTTCATTGCGTTAGAAAGGTAAAATAATGGGTAGACATTTTTTTTCTGTTGATACAAACAGATAACCATCTGAATAATAATTATTTTTCATTGTTTAGTAGTTAACTTAGTTCATAGTAAAACACAAATAAATACTTTTTTATGTTGAGTATTCATAAGTTCATATGATAAATAATTAAGCTCACACCAGCTAGCACTTTGCCAAGTTTTATTGGTCGTTAAAAGATACCTGAGATTGTAAAAAATAAATGAAAAACAGATACACCGTAAATGTATTATGACAAACGTTGTTAATTTTAGATTAATATGGTTTTCGTCCTTTACTACCTTTAACAATCGAAAACCCAAAACACTTCCATGCAAGTCGATTCACATACCTTTAAACATTTATTAATAACTCAACACCAACCTTAAAATATATCATAGCAATTATTCAAGAAGAGTGTCCATTCAAAAAACATCAATGGTGTAATATTGCTTAAAAACAATATTTATTTTAGTTATGTATAATGGTCATGTAAAATATTCAGTTCCAATGCTAGAAAAAATAATGTGATTTCAATGAAACGTTCGATTTGGAGGCGAGGAAAAATAGTTTCAACGGAATCGATCGCAAGTTGTAATCTACAGGGTCTTGCAGATAAATCCGCACAAAATTCAATATCCTCCAGATCCAAATGGGAACAAAAGTGATAACTATTTTTGATAACAAAGTGTTTATTAGACCTAATACAGATTACTATTCAATATGGCCGCCCTAAGGTCTTAAGGATGTCCTCCAACGACACCTGAACCTTTCCAGACCGTGGAGACCTGCGCAGGATCCAGCTTGTTCATCTCCGACTTGATGGAGGCCTTCAGGGACGCCACATTGTTGTGGTGATGGCGCACACCTCCCTCTCCAAACTTCCCTACAAGAAGTAGTCGCATGGGTGCAGGTTGGGGCTGTTGGGGTGGCCGGGTGTTGAAGTCCCAGAAGTTGGGCACATTTTCTTCAGCCAGGACTGCACAAGTTTGGCCTTGTGGACGGGCGCTGAGTCCTGCTGGAATGTGTACGGGGTCCCGGAGGTCACAGAGTATTCAGGGGACGACGACAGTCTTGAGGACGATTCCTGGCGAGGATGGACATGGGCGTCCCCGATTGCCTTGATGGACCTCTTGAGACCACCACAAATGTAGGCGTGCAAATCTGGTCACTCCTAGGCTTGTGCTCCTTCCTCTTGACATCCCTGACTCCTCCCACTTCATGGTGATGTCGTAGACCGTCCTCCTGGGGTACTTGAGCAACTTGATGATGGCTGCAGGACGGTGCCCTGCGCACAGCAATTGATGACCGTGTCCCTCGGGTCTACTCCATCTCCGTATCAGTGTATTTGTTTTGTTTTCGGGCGCAATTCGACAGTACATTCACGAAGCCTCCCACATGTTCAATATCTAAGCTCTACTTGCACTCTTATGGATCTACGAAGTGAACTTGTGCGGATTTACCTGCAAGACCCTGTACAATCATTATAATTATTGGTCAAAAGAATACAGAGATACTAAAGATCTGATAGCTTCAACTTTGACGAA
>CP045895.1:6060305-6092940 GCA_013387185.1 Caligus rogercresseyi | reverse complement strand
TTTTTTTTAGGATGGCTCTCTCCTCACTCATTATTCACCAAACACACCTACTTATGTACATATATGATTGGATTGTAATTCCGTTAAGTGATTCATTTGGTGGGATCGGCGGAGGTTTGCACTATCTGAGTGTATACATGCCTCTATTTAATTATCAAATTAATTGCAATATAAAATTTAATCCATGCATTCAATTCAAACTTTGAGTTATCAGTTAAACTAATTAAGAGTTACAAAAAACGGGTAAAAAATAAACATATCCACCTTCTTGAAACGCTATTAACGAAAATCAATTATAGTAAGTCTTTCTTCATGTGAGATGCATTCCATCCATCCTTGAGTATATATAATGGTTGAAATATTATCAACGAAGGTGCTGCTGAGCCATTAAATGAGTTTGACGTCTTATTAATGATCCCTATTGATCCTTATATATATCCCCATCCTTGTCTTTCAACTCATATTAATCCTCAGATATGCGGCTCTCTAGCTGACTGAACAAAAGAAGCATAGGCATCCCTACCCCTCATTTTCCCTCCCATTGCATTCCCATGGAACATTTGAATTAGTAGAATGTTTGTTTGGACTTCATTCTTTTGAACAACGGCAATACTACAAGCCGTGGATTAAATTATAACTGCAACACAACATCCTCAGATGTTTTTTTTTCCCCTCTTTTCAAAATAATTATCTAATTATGATTTCAAGGGTTAAAACTGTTGATCTAGAAGAGTCTTCTTCCTCCTCATAATACATATATGTAAGTGTTATTTGTTATTTTCAAACAGAGAAATGTGGCTCGTCATAAGAGAAGGGATTTAACTAAGTTTTTTCGCTCAATAATTACTTGGTTCAACAAATCCCTTTAGGAAGCCCATTTTTAAATGGACAATTCAGAACATACATACATAAAACGATATATATATATAATATATATCGATGCTAATACACTGTAAAATTGTGTAGATAATAACTTTATTTTGAAATTTTTGGCATTCATGTCAAACAAACTAAGAACTGTTAAAGAATCAAATGCCTATATAAAAGCAAAAAACAGTTAAAGCCGTCTCTTAAATTACTTTATAAATCTTCTGTAGATTACTGAAAAGAAGGTGAGATTCCGGGATGGCGCTGAGGTCAATCAAGTATCACAATCAAAGGAATTCATTTTAATGTTTATTTTATGATATTGTATATAAAACTTACATATCAATGACCACCAAATGTTACGGTCGATGTTCGGGATAAAGATCGACTCATTTCTTAGTCATGGCATAGTCAATACGACCTTAGTTCAGTTAGTTAATATTTATTTGTGTTCATTAAAAATAAAAATATGACTTAAAGCCATACTATTATATGAGCTCAGCAATAAATTAAGATACTATTATTATGAGCTAATATTTCTAATTTTATAATTATAATAAATATATGCATGTATGTTTGTATATATTTTTTAACAAAAAAAGGCTAAAAGATATTTTGACACTCTGATTAACTGATAGTTTATATAACTAATATTATATTAGGAGCAAAAGTTTTAGTAGAAAAGAGATCATTCATTTTATCAGTATAACAACTGTCACAAATTATAATTTATTTTGGTTTACTTTGCAGAACAGATCAACATATATTAGATAAGAAAACTATGTGTGTTCTTAACACTAAAAATACGCAATTTGAACAATTTCACCTACTATTTATACAAGTGCATTGAATACAAAGTCACCAAATACTAACTAATGTTTTGATATTTGTTGGTCATATTTTCATTCAAAACATTTATATAATTGTGTATTTGTTCGGGCTGAAAAAATGAAACAGATCACTTATTAATAAGTCACTTTTGGAAGATAATTCAAAGATAGTTCATAAATTAGGTATTGTATTTTCTTGATAATTTATGTAGTGTTTTATTATTTATTTTGGTTTGGGTTGAAAGAAACTTACCTGTTGGCATCCTCGCTGAAACTTCATGAGCAGGGGTGCAACTCCCTGAGGACTCGAGCGGCCCTCCCAAGGAGCTTAAGCAGTTCTTTTTTAAGTTGTGTGAACTGAAATAGGACCTCCTTGTCCAGCTCGATCCTCCGCTGAAGAATACCCAGAAGCACCTCCAGGCTATGATTCCCCAGTGCAGGCTCAACAACATTAAGGAGGGTCTTGTTCTTGATCAGCCTCTCCTGAATCTCATGTGCCTTGAGGCTCAGCTGTCTCGGTGGACTGTGCCACGGGGGGAGACGTGGAGGAGCTCCCCGCCTTTGGCACGAGTGAGAGGGACCCCAGTTTCTCCAAGGCGTCCCATAGGTCTTCTGCCACCTTCTCGAACTGTACCTTAAGGGCGTCATGGAGATTCATGATGCTCTCATCCGAGGTCCCTACCATACCATGCTGTCCAAGCCCCTCGATGGCCCTAGTGAGAGCCTTTCGCCGCTCATGCACGACCCGTTTAATGCGAGGCTGTGTAGCGAGAAGCACAGAGAGAAGACGCTTGCAAGTAGAGACCCAAGGACCACAAACTCTCCCCGCGTCTCATCCTGCGCCGCGAAGAACTTGATCAACTGCCAGACAATGATTTCCGGAGAGAACTTCCCTTCCTTGAACTGCGAAGAGCCCGTGATATGGATTTTGGAGTAGATGGACTCCAGGAGGGGAAGGCTCTGTGGCATGGACTCCATGAAGTAATCCAGGGGAAGATCCGCCAGAAGGGAGCGGAATGTAGGCAAGGAGAGACGGCGAATAAAGGATGCAGCCTCCCGATGATCACCCTTGTCATAGAGAAGAAGGATTCGCTGATAGGCCAGTTTTTGGGGACATGTCAGCGATGGTGAGGGATGCGAGCCGCTTGTTCAGCGTCATGTCATCGCTCTCAAACTTTAAATGCCTGGAAATATTATTGCTCCGCTTTGATGACTTTGACTTGGCTTTGGGATCCAGAAGGCCTCCTCCCGCGGAAGAAGGTGGAGACATGAGAATACCTTTCTTGGGAGTCCAATGCAGGAAGACTCAAAGTATGATCCCATACGATGCATTATTGTCTTTTTTAATGCAAGTCTTCTTTGGGGGGAGGAGAAAAGTTAGTAGGGATCAGATGAAATATATATATATATATGATTGTTTTTATATAACTTCACTATAGAACCACACTCTCTTCACACTCTTCATGAACTGAACCATGAGAAAACTTTTTTATTCTTACTTTAAACCATGGCGCGTATCTAGAAGAAGAGGGAAAATAATACTCGGAGGATAAACTTATAACGCACACTCCTCCGGCGTACAACGCATGATGATATTTGCCAATAAATACTTGTTACATAGGCTACTAGATGTGTTTTCGGTTTAAGAAAACAAATATATAAGAAAGCCACATGTCAATATAAGGATTTCATTTGTGATATTTTATGTAATTAATATCTTTAGTAGAGGACATATGATAACGCGAAAAAGTGTTTTATCTTTTTAAAGTAAATGTAATTTAACAACAAAAAGTACTTCTTTCTTTTCTAATAAAAAATTGAAGCAATTATCAAGTACTTTATATAGTTGACGAGTCACCTCCTTGAATGGGATTACTTGACACATTTGAAAGATAAGTATGGATATTCTTCGTATTCGAAGGGCTTTGCAATAAAGCAAACTTTTTGCAAGTCTCAATTTTTGGGAAAAGGCAATTTAATAAGTTTGTTATTTTTAAGGGTATTTGGAATATGCTGATATGGAGCTCCATTGATAAATATTGAGTCCCTGATTTAAGGTAGAATCGTACAATAACGATGATATTGTCATAACATTCTTAATGCCTAGCGGCTCAAACTTAGGAAGAAGAGAGAGATAGAGAAGAACAAAAACCCATTATAATTAAACAAACAAAACGAATCTAAGGCTGCTGGGAGTTAAAAAGCAGTAAAAATACTGTTTTCCTATAGACAACAGTATTTTTTGTAATTGATATATCAATAGGAAAATAGGGCGTCTTCGAAATTCAATAACAGTCATAACTTTTCAGTTGGTTTATTTTATTTATTTTTAAATGGCTTGCAGTCAGAGTAATGATCCATTTATCTTCAAATATGCTGACGTAAAATAATAAATCAATATTTTCCTAAGTGTGAGAGGTAACTTTTTATAGCTAATATTAACTGGTATATTGGAGAAGTTCATTCCAAGGATTCGAAAAATGACTTTGATAAAGGTCCATGAGAATAGATATTATGTATTTAACGATGATACCTCAACAGTTGAGAGTGATGTGATGCTTTCTTTCCTATTATGAAATGTTTTTTATTATTCTCTCTCTGTTTCTTTCAAGCAATCACGTTCAGAAAAATGCCCAAGTCTGTTATTATTATTTAAATCTTATATATATAATATACAGTTCATTAAAATATACATAAAGATTGAATAATTTATTTATTTCCCAAAAGAAAATCCAAAACTTATTTTGATCCCAATTAAACTAATTGGGTCGCTGATTGCTGACGGCTGTGATCATAACTCTTTTTATCTTATCTTAATTTTATTCAAATCTAAAAAAATGATGATTGCAACAGTCTCCAATATTAGGACTTTTTACTTATTATAAATGACTATTTAAGGATTTTTTGTTACTTTACAGTTCAATAATGACTAATTGTTCCCTATTTATTTTTTGTTGCAACCGGATTAAATAGCGAGGAGATATCCGAACCCACATTTGAGGGGGTTAAAAAACTTACTCATAGTATTTATCAATAAACTAACAAGACTGTACTTTATAGAGAGGATATGAATCTATTAGCTAGGTCAGATGGGTCTATAGCTTTGTTTGATAAGATACCTATGGCTAAATGCAAGTTTTGGTGCAGGAGAATTATACTATTCCTCCCGCCGACATTTTTTTTAATCAGACCAAAAATATACTTCATAATATTTTATATAATTTTAATGGATATTAGGTATGAGTGGTTTCTTTTTCATAGGGCCTTTATTTCTTCATACGATTTAATGTATTCCCGGAGGATTCCTTTCAAACTATAATGTTTCATCAGGTATTTTCTTTAACGTAACCGCTGTTGTTTATATATTTATGTTTCTTTTTGGATGCACATAATAAATATATATAGAGTTTTTAAAACCCCTTCAAAGAACCTAAATAACTTAGCAAAACTTAATTTTGGATTCTACAAAATAAATGAATGATTAACGTAAGTGACGATGCCCTAGGCTTGGTCTTGCATTCGTGCACTTATATAATTCAAGCATTGTTTACTTTATATTTTCCTTATTATTTTACGATGAGCCATATGAGTTAATATTCTTCATCTTTCGCATGTTATTAATAAATCCTTTTTGATAGTTAATAAAGTTGTATCAAAAATAAGACATGCAATATGGCATTTCAAATTATAAACAATAACAACATGAAATCTTTCTTCAGGAATCCCTGACAGAGAGAAAAAACATAAACAAAATCTTGAGTAAGTTATTTTAATACTATAACATCCATTAATATCCACCCAATGATACTTCAATTCCATCTAATCAAAAGGTAACAAGGGGACTATCTCAGAGGGAGCGTGCTTGAGTCTTTATGTTAGGACACTAGTTCGACTCCCGAGATATAAGATCAATCAAAAATATAAGATCCTATATTCTATGTAATAAATTCAAGATTAAGGGATGCGATAGCCGTGCGTGTTAAGGCGTGTCCAACTCTCAATGTTGGGGCGCAGGTTCGAATCCCAAGAGGGGATGGTAATTTTTGGTCTACCTCATTGATAAGATCCTAGGTTCGATAGACTAATTATAATGCTATAATGCTTATTTATATCCAATCGGGTGCAATTCTATCGCACCATATAGGCAAAAAAAAATTCAAGATTTTATTTTTTATTCATATCCGTACGAAAATACTTCCAAAAAAATTATCAACCAAAAAAAATCTTCAACATTATTATTATACATTTCGTGTTATAAAAATGTCAGGATGTTTACTAAGCATTCCTTTAATAAGCAATATATTTTACTCGTCCAAAGAACACTTGTTTTTGGGGGAAATAAAAGATTCATTGTTATGAGTGAATATAAAAGGGCCTTCACACAGCCCTAGCTTCTCTTTAATGGATAGTAAATAAAAAATACAAATCTCTCTAAAGGTAAAGTCACCTCTTACCTATCCATTCAAAGATTCAGTGAAACCATTCAATCGTAGAAATAGTCAGTCTTTTTCCTTACATATTTTCCTTAATGAATCTTGACAACTTCTGAACTCCTCGATATTACTAACGTCATTGTTAAATAAGCACCTTCTAGAAATATCTACTGCAAATACAGCCATTGATAAAGTGCTCGTGTAGCCGGAATTACATACTTTATAGTCTCATTATACCTTAGAATATGTTGTTTAGAGATTCTACCATACAATTCATTATGATTATTTTAAATATCAATGACGTCACATATAAATATTCAAGAGCTTATCTAATTGATAAGTAACGTATAAATGCTCCCAAAAAATATTTATTTTCTCTCTAGCACAGTCGAATTCCTGAATGAGCTATCAGGTGTTGAATGCCTTAACACTATAGGCAAAGTAGTTTTAATTGTTTGTGTAAATCCCTTTGTAAGATGTTTACTATTTGATTGATAATATAAAAAGTTATATTCTTAAGATAAAGTTATAACGAGGCAGCCACCAATTATTGAAATACACATTCCGCATATTAGTCGATGACATTTTGTGAATTGTGACATATCCCTGTGCTTCATGAAACTTCATTTAATGGCAATTTCTAGACTTTTTGAAAATATGATAAAAGACTAATGTGTGTAAATATAGAAACTGCACATTTAGCCGGTTTAAATATTGCTTTAAAAAATCGATTTATATCTAAATAACGTATGCCGAGTTTATAGGTAGTTTCAAGCTTCCATGTTTTATTGTGTTAAATAAACAACATTTAAATTGTTCAATTGACTGATCCATGTGTGCGAGGAAATATTTATTTTAATTAACTAAGTAATAGAGATCCTTAAAAGGTTTGATTCATTATTCCACCCATGATGACATGTTTGAAAAAAAACACGTTATGTTAAACTCTATTGAACTAAGCAATCATTGTTAACACAATGGCACCTACCATTTAATATCATAAAGTATATCTGGAATTATGACGGTGTTAATAATTATGAATTATGTATGTTGAGAGCACTTACAACAAGAATGTTTGAGATTGCTTAAACGTGGCAATCCCTGGTCCTTATGTAACAAATAACAGGGTAATACATTCAATTATTATCATTGAAAAGAGAGGGAATAAAAAAAACAGAAAACAAACAACATATTGATAAACAAAATTATTTGCTCATTATTTTTGTATTTACACCAACTGTGATATAATTGGTGATATATACGCTATCCATTGAGCAATCTATGAAGTATATTTACCAGGATATTCAATCACTATTTATGAATTTTCAACGTCTGATGTGGCGTGTTTTTTATATATTTATTTTTACGGTTGTTGTTTTTTGACTATTTAGTTAATAAAATTGCAGTATCCGACTAGATATAAATAAGCATTAGATTTTATTCAATATTGAGAGTTGAACACGCTTTGCCCTACTGAAGTATCGCTTTTCTTTGTCTATTATATTTTATAGAATATTATTAGTTTAATGAGCTATCTTATGAGGAAAATGGATGGGTATGCAATAACGAATACTCTTCGTTCCTTTGTTTATACGAATCAAATCTGACTATAAATTTACATAAATAAACATTTTAACTTGATCTAAAATGTAATGTCAATAATGCATTCTACCTATACCCCTGAAATAGTATTTTAAAGGCCCTTTTTCATAAGCAAAAGTATTGTCAAAATAAGATAAAAAAGACTTTACTTTTCGCAAAGTATTTTATAAGTTTTATCTTATGTGATAATGATTTTTTTTTTAATATTTAGATATTATATCTGCGTATATTATATCTGTGTTTATTTGAACAACAGGACTGTACTTACAAATATTTAACAAACGCCATGCATTCTTGGATTATGTATCCTTATCATATCAACACTGTTAAAACATTCGTCTCTCCCGGATATGCCTCACCGCCCATTTTTTTAAGCTAACCTCTTGACATGATGAATTGCTTTATTATGCTTCTGGACATCCATTCAAGGGGTCTGGCAGTCATGCCCCGGCTTTTAGACAAAAGGTCATAATTACAAAGCCCTTCAAAATCAAAGGGAATAAATCATTCCATGAGTTAACTCAAGAGCCCTCCTTCAAAATACCCCTCTAAGAATGGGGCCCTTGAATATATATATATAAACGTACAAAAGCACAAAACTCTAGATTAGTGTTTTAGTTATATATATATATATAGTATATATATATATATATATATATTATATATATATTATATATATATATATATATAGATATAGATATGTGTATATATTATATCTATATATAAATATAAAAAATAATATTAAAATAAATATTTTATGCTTCCATAACTTTAGAAAGCAGTGATGCCACGAAATTTGTTCTTGTGCTACTTCAATTAAACTTCAGTTATTCGTGAAATTTTATAGTTTTAATCATTCATCGTGATATAAAAATAGTTATTTTTGTGCATATTTGATTCGATTATATCTGTGTGGATATGCATAAGCATTATAGCGTTATAATTTTGCTATTAAACCAAGAATATTTTTAATGAGGCTGAATAAAACTGACCTACCTTTTCAGAGGTCAAACCAGCGCCCTCAATATTTTTATTAAAGTTTTTATTCAATCGATCGCAATTTGTTTATGTCACACAAAAACAGAGAATGTAATTGATGATACTTCAATTATTTCAATGTCACCTACACCCATATAAACCTTTATCCTAACTGAGGCAGCAAAACTGTAGAATTCAATATTTATTTTATTTTTCTGAAAAGAGACAATTGAGGAATAAGATGATACTATTCTAACCGTACTTTTGTATCATTCAAGCCTATGCTTTTGACTCTTCATGAATATACAACAAATATTTGCATATTCTTCTCCGCCTACCTTGCTTAAATTTGTCTAATAAGTATAAAAAGATTGGGGGTTATTATGAATTAGCATAGATATATATTTGTGTGTTTAGTATGCTTTGCAAAAATATTTATTGTGAATTTGGTGGGGATCCTAGGTTTGTAACCCCGCCCATACATACATCAATTAGTCGTTGCTATCTGCCGAGGAAATGACTGATTTGAGGAAGACAACTATTATACATTATTAGGCTATAGTATATATATATATATTCTTATAACTTGGAACAAGTAATCAAAATTCAATTACTTATATATATTGCATCATGCAAAAAACAAAAGCTAGGAAGAGGCCAAAGGAAGTATTATTCTTAAAAAGTTACTATATCCTTCGTAACTTAATGCAACTTAAATAAAGATTTGAGATTCTAATTAAACTCAAACAGGATTATACCAGATTTAGTCACGTATGTTGGGGCTTATCAAGGAATATTCATATTTTATAGTTTCTTTTGAAAAAATTATAGGGAAACGCTCGACCATTTTTATCTGAATGTATGGCAACGAGGGATGTTCGAAATACTGTCTCAATTAAAGTCTATTCAGAATATGGTGTATTGCTAAGGCCACAAAACTTTGCTTTTATATATGATGGTCCACAATAAGAGGATATTATTTTTTTAAATAGCAAAAGTTCAATATGTTTTATACAAATTAAAGTGCACGCAAACACCTTTGCCGTCCCATTTGGAAAACTTTACCGACAAATTAATTGATAAGCCCTCCCATATTTTATAAACATATCTGTAAATGAAAATTGAAAATATGCTGTATATTGCTTTATTTTTAACATTTTCATGTTCAGCGTTATAAGTATTTTGTTTGTGCTTTTATCATGTTCCCCATCTAGTTTTGTGAAACTGTTGTGTAAATAGGAATAAAATAAATTGTTTGGTACAAAAAAAGGAATATCTTATATACAATTTTAATATAAAATAAATGTCCTTACCCACTGTTGAGGACTCAACATCATTCAAGGATATGAAATTCATCCTTAAAAAATCGAATCGTCTCTTCTTCATGGGCCTGCATCCATGACATCATTGGTGAATACTTTGTATGGTTTTCTCCAATATCACATATTAATATTTTCATTGAATAAAGCACTTCTCAAACTCATGAAAAAATATTACTTTTTTTTCATTTGCTCCTATCTCTTACTAAATGAATCGTAGAAAAAGAAAGAAAACAGGCTTACCAAATGAAAAACAAAACATGAGTCTTGATGAGTTTGCGAGGATGACCTTTTCCCTATCCATTGACGATAAGCTGATTCTCACTCTCTGAGTATAATACGCACAAAAGAAGAAATTAAGGCTTATTAAATGAATGCTCTTAATAAATGAGTTAGCGAAAACTATCACAAAATCATTCTTACCCATTGATTTTTTTTAATAATACATTATATGAAGAGAAATAGAATAAATAAATAGCAATACCAAGTTGTTCAAACTTGAAAATATTGTTATTACATATTCAAATAGGAGAAGTCTAAAGCCTTCAAAGCTATTTATAAGATTTGAGGGTCGTTAATTCAATAAAAATTATTTTTATAGTGGCGTCACTACCAATCCATAAAAGATATTAACTCTACTAGTAACCAAGAGAATCTTAGGCTAAAAAATATTACAGAGTTAATAGTTTAACCAAAAGGACTTTATGTATGAAATACATGGGACTGCTAGACTTAAGAATATGAATATTATGTCTTCACTTTATACAAATATAGGGATTCCTCAGAAGATCTTTGGGTAAATTTTATGTTGTACTTTTAGAACGAGGGGGAGTTTAACCTCATAAGAATGAAATGATACACCGAATGTATTTAAAAATACATTCTCCCGACTTTATATTCAATTAACTAATTAGTCAATCTCAAATGAGTCCCTCACAATATACTCTTCCTCATTCAAAACCATGGTTATGTGTATGAATGAACTACGAATGCTTGCAGTTATTTCAACCCACGAAGCTTCTCCTTACTTTGGCAGGATAAATGAAGGGGACTGTCTCCAAAAAGAAAATCTTTTTTTTGCATTGATTTGTCATCCATCAATATATTTTCCTCAAAACTTTGGCTCTTGACATACATTCATTACTTGTAATTATGCAGAGGAAATTTATAGGGATTCGTCATCATCACACTTTGAATCTAGTAAGAGAAATTATCATTGTATGTTTTTCATAAATTCTCAACTTTGATGGGTTAAGGATATATGTAGATAGTTAAATCAAACGTTCCGAGCCTTCGGAGTTCAACTTTTTTTTTTGTCAGAGATGTAGCCCCACTGGGTCTCGGATAGATCATATTGCTCTTTGAAATTTTAATTGTGAATATGTAAATATAATTGGTTCATTAAATTTATCAGCGTCCATATTATTATTGTTTGTATTGTTTAAATGTTGATCTATATTTCTTTATTATTATGTGCTATATTATTCTTTTTTTGTTATTGTTAATGTTTTTGTGCTATTTAGTTCACATAGAAACGTCTCGGAATAAGGAATACAGACCACTTTAATTGAGGTCCGTCCCTGCCTTAAAAGGAAGGAGTTCAAAAGGAACTTTTCAGCTCCTTTGGGATATACTCCTCGACACTTTTCAAGAATATCGAACTAAGGTTTGAGGTTGCGGGATAATGAGGTCGATATTCTTGAAAAGTGCCTACTCTTCCATTTTGCTGATCTGAAATAGAAAGATTAAAGCAGCAATCGACTGATGTATGTCAATCATAGAAATATCTACGATAAATTTATTAACCTCAGACCTCTTTCGTTTCGCTGTTTTATAAGTACAAGGTAAAAATATATTGATTTTTCAGCATATGCTTCCGTTGTGCCAATACAAAGAAAACAATATCTTTTAACTAATGTTATGAACATTGCGTCATAATTGTCAAACAACGGTAGTGTAGCCGATCTGTATCTAGATATGTAAGAGCGAGCTTTGATCCAGGTATTGCGAAGTAGATCGTTTTTCTTCCCATAACCTATATATGTATGTTTAAAGGGGTAATCCACATGGGTTGAGCCTTTGAGCTGATAGATGTGTATTCCTTGACCTTCCTCTCACGAGAGGAGTCGAACCCTTGAGAGTCGAGCACGCTTTGGCTGAGGTAACACATTTTTTAATATTATATCTGGTGGGCAAACATGGAAAGCCTTAAGGCATTCCCGGCGAATGAGTCATAAGTGCAGCACAGTTTTCCCGCCTTTATTTAAATTCCCTTAAAATATTCACGAACTATGCACTTAAATACTCCGCTATATATTTGAGGCAAAAGTTCATGCAAATTTCCTTGTGCAAAAAAGATATCATTGCTATGAGTATCATATGATTCCTATTATTTAACAGGAAATGAATCAAATTAAAGCATAGACACAGGCATTGGATATATATGCATGTGAGTAGTTGAGGAGGCTGTGCTTTATTTATTTTTTAGTGGGAAAAGAGGTACAACTTTGCGTTGTAAGTCAATGGCCATGACAATCAAATTGGAGAAGGCAACTTGAAGACTTTCAAGGTGTGCTTCATCAAAGATAGTTTTAATAATAGTAATAATAGGGATCAAACGAACTAGACACACACTAAAGAGGAAGCCTTTTTTTGTTGTCAGCTAAGGGAGTTTCTGAAGAGAGTTGCTAGTCCATCCCATAGAGATATAAAGGCATACAGAGCTTTTTGGATTATTCAGAGAAATACTTTTTTGCACCAAATATAAACAAATTTTTCTATCTCGATTATCAACTTACGGTGACATAGTACAAATTTATTTTTGGGCACAGGCGAAAGCTGAACGATGTTTCTCTGCTATTGAAGGGAATAAGCTATCTATATCTGTATATCTCTATGGTTTGAACTCAGCATTCTTTTCAAGTTGCTCGTCTTACCGATTGATATGATAGCATTGATTTATTGTGTGCATATAAACTTCATTAGAATACTCTATATATTACATCCATATTTAAGTCATCATCTCTCCTAGAAGAGATAAGGATCGTAATCTCTACCAGGAGAGTCAAAGATTCTACTATTACGATCTTTGCTTCGACATATATATATATATATATAATGCAAAATTGCTACCTTTGAAAATAATAAAAATATGTATAACTAAGTTTAGTTAGAATATAAGTCGATAGTCTTCTATCTGGTCAATCAAACATATAGAAAACATGTATGAACTTTGTAAACCTGTATAGAGGACGACTATTGATGCAATATATTTGCAAATACTAAAAATTATAGCTTACTTCGAAAGTAAAGAAATTATATTTTTGTTATTTTTGTTTCTCAGGTATTAGTTTGACCCATTTTTGTCCCGTTAGAGTTGAGGTTTCTTGTTATTTTTCACGCTTGTTGTCATCATTGGTGTTATTTAAATGCTTATTATTTAAATACCTTCGCTCAAAATACAAACAGAATAGGCCATTGATGGCAACAGCTATAATAACTTCTTTCATGATAGCCAGGTAATTTGCATTGACAGAGTTAATGATTTAATATGAAAAGTAAATGAAAATCTAACAAGAAACACGCTATTTTCACCTAATCATGCACCGTGCTAAGGAGCTGGTACTTTTACTTACGTAATTCATGTGTCCAATATTTGATGATGTGTCCAACGATGCGAGACAACTTAACCTCATATGTTTTTGGCTTCAGGCAAAATGTATGGCTTTGTCAGGTAAGGATATGGTTTTATTTGGATTGACGAGCGAATGTTTCGTTATTCTTTAAGTATTAAGTATATTAAATATAGAGTATTTTTTGGGGTAGTTCAACCAAAATCAAAAGAAACATAATTTTGTTATGCTGGCAACTTAATTTTTTTAAATATTAATGATCCATTTATTGAAAGATATAATTAGATAATATTTACATTCATTTTTTTAGAATGAACAGTTGCTTTAAATAGTTCATAAAATAGATGAAAAAGGAACATATATTCAAAAGATTCGCAAATGAATAAGAGAATATATAAAATTGGGTATAAATAAAGACCTAATCAAGGTAAGTTAAAAGTAAGGTAGAACCATTTTAACCAATGAAAGTTTAAAAATACACCGCCACACAACCTACCTCATGAGCATGACGTCACAAATGCCAAAAGAGGGTCTATTTTGTAAGTAAAATATGTTTAATATAATCGAATTTATCACAATTCTATTAGAAAATGGAAAAAAGATTAATTTTGGTGAGTACTCCATTTTTTTGATGATTTAAAGTTGCTGAAATTACCAAAATATTTCATGAAAAAGCAAACTCTTCAATCATTATATGGTAAAACACATAAACAACAACGAAATAAATTATAACAAAGAACTGTTTATAATCATATATTACACAAATATTATTTCAAAGACATATTTAGAAAATAAGTATATTATTTATAAATTATTACAAAACAAAATACTGTTTATAATCGTATATTACATAAATATTATTACAAAGACATATTTAGAAAAAAATATATAATTTATTGGAGCATTTAATTAATCCATTGTTTCATTTTTCGCCTCTCTCTTAAACTTTTTATATGACTAGCTTTTTGCTCTTGAAGGCGATTTTTTCATATTTATTTGGAGAAATACACGAATTTTAGCAAATTATTAATAGCTTCCAATGGAACCGACGGCACCTTTGATATTGATTTTGAAACTCTTTTTACAAGGCTGTCGTTCATATCAACCCTTCCATTTACTATAAATCTATTTGAAAAAATTTGTTCACCTTTCCTCATAGCCTCTAAAAAATCTTTTTTGCTTTTTTTAAATTTATTGAAGCCATTTTTGTAAGAGTAAGATGCACTAATGATGATTTGAGTAGGGATTTAATACTTATTATATATTAAAAGTGATTTGTTTATATTTCCTGGCAGACGTGACGTCACACGAAAAATATTTCGGAACCTAAGTTTATTCATTATGAAACGTTGGACCTAATAAAGTCCCTCTATTCTATAATTCGTACCGATAGCGAATTATGTCTTTTATACGCCAAAGTTGCTTTTTTTTAATAGAAGTTCACAATGATTGAAAAGTTCACTTATAACAAAAATTATTACTCGTAGATATATTTTTCTAGTCCCGATTCCTTATAACAAAAAACTCCTATTCAATATTAACCTATGCAATCCTAAAAGTGGCAGGAAAATTCTTCCAAAATTCGCCAAAATTTAATATTCTGCAAAGGGCAGTCATTATTATAGAAGTGTCCCGCCTTGAATGACACTAACTAGCTGTCCATGGTATCATCGAAGAAAGATGTAATACAACTGTTTGTAGATGAATTTCTTTCAGCTTCTCCAATTGCAAAATGCAATGCCTTCATCACTAACACCCAGTTTATTGTATATAAAATGCGTACCATTAAAGACGCCAATTTGTCAGATATTTTACCAATTGTTATTTTATACTCAAATACCTTATTCATATTTGAAATTTCTTATTTATATTTACAATTTTCGGTTTTGTTTCACACTTTTTTTAAATTGATTTTGTAAGAGACTTCTTTGTTTATGTTTTAGGAAAAAATGGGTATAAGATGAACTTCTACTGGTTGATAGTATATGTCCATTGGGCCAAGAAAAAAACCCATATGCAATCCTAAATATGTCCTGTTTACCAAACATATGGAACGCTTCAAATGCATAGACCTTATTCCTCTGCCTTCAATTATAAGGCATGTAAAACATTTTGACAACAAAGTGTTTCCTCTATTTTAAATGAATCCCTTTAAGGATATCTGAAAGAGACTCAAGAGACAAAGGTGTTTTTTACGACTAGCCTCTAATTGTTTCTACGTTTGTTGATTTAATTTCCTGTGGTTTGATTCTTATGAGAGTTTTTAGTAATTGAATGACTCCTTGTAACACTTTTTCCGGCATGAGAGTCTCTTCAAGGACTTACATCGTCTCACTTAAGACTGTACAAAGGAGATAAGGATATATAAGATATAAGGACATAAAAAGGTGTTCTCGCAAACTCACAAATAAATTGGATTTTTTCAATTTGTATTACTATATCCTTTATTTTTCTATGTCTGATAATCAGAGTGATGATCCATTTATCGACAGATATAATGAAACAAAATAAGAATGATTTTTTCTTGAGTATAAACAGTTGGTATCATCAATTCATCTTAAGTTATGAGGAGTCACTTCAAAGGATTCACCAATGACGTCATGAATGTAGGCTTATGAAGAAGAGACAGTTAGTATTTTTAAGGATGAGTATCTTCTCTCTGAATTGATGTTCACTTCTCAACAGCAGCCAGTAGTGAAGTGATACTTTATAGTAGAATGCCAACTGCTTTTTCCCTTTCCTTTTCTTTGAACCAATCACATTGAAAGAATCACCACTTTTTCTTATCCTCAGAAATAACCTCCTCTGCTGCAAAAGGATCCTTGTGACTAACCAAATGGCTCCAAAATCCATAATAATCAGAGATGTCCCATAATGCACATATTTCCTTGTCATCTGTGATAACGGTGTGGTGAGCCCATTGTGGTCAAAATATGATTCTACGTGAGTAAACTGTCAAACCACAGTCTGGTGTCTTAGAGATATAAAGTACCCTTTGATATAAACGGCTTTAAGGATGTCCAATGCAAGATATATTTTATTAATCTCAGATGCCTTCTTCTCCAATAATAATAATAAATTCATCTAAGTAACTACATGCAACTACGATATGACTGTAGGTATAACGTTTCAATTGGTCCATGAAGGAACAAGCAATAATGCCTTGATTGCATGTCGTGTTGGCGTCATGATATAATGCTACCTGCATATATCGTTGTCATGATATTAATAATAGGAAATCTATACAAATATATATTTATATATTTATTGTGTTTTCAAGGTTGATGATCAAATGAAAAGACATTTCTTTTTGGCTAATTTGGTTTCTTACTTATTTATTTTTATTATAATCCCATATACATATTAATCATACTCAGTAACTATTTAAAATTAACTTAATATTGTACTCTTTAACCTTTGCGTGCTCCCTTCTCTTGTCCTTGCCATTTTGATTAAAAACTCTATCTGGCCAATCGTATCATTTCACACTATTGATTTGAATAAAGAGGGAAAGTGTATTATATATAATGAAATTTATTAACATGAATGCTTATATTAAAAAATATACAACTCATTATTATAGCTTATATAAGGACATGACTTTTATTACAATTATCTAACTCAAAGGCTTTTTTGTTATACATATATTAATGCTATTGGATTATGCATTCCTTTGATTACTAAAACTATGAGCTATGTCGTTAAAAACCTAATAGAGAAGTAATATGAAATACACAAGACAAGGTTTCAAAATTATATTCACAATGAGGACGATCAAAAGTTTAAGAAAATGGGAATTTAGCTCAGTCCTATAGACCTTTAGAGATGTGAAGGGTTAACTCATAGGTGCCCAAGCATTCGATTTCGATCTATAGGTCGATTAAATAGTACTTTCAAACATACTAACATGGTTATTGTCCTCTCTGAGGGCTTAAACAAGTTTCAAGAGAAACCGATTGGACACCTGATCTGGTAATAATTCAAAGGGGCCATTAATATGACACATGAGGAAAAACACCAAAAAATTAAACTAAAATGCTTAATTATGTTTATATTACGCATACAAATAGCTTTTATGTATTTATTTTATTTACATAATAAACGAACATGGAATTAAAAAACCACCAAAAGCTGCCTGGTGTCCAGTTTTGTTTGGGTTGCCCAATTCGGTCCAGATTTTAAAAATATTACAAGGCACTTTGGGTATTTTCCTTCATTTGGATTATCTTTCTATTTAATGGCCCGTTTGAATTCTTTCCCGGATCAGGTATACAATCGATTCATATTGAAACTTGTTTAAGCGATTTTTTCTTTATTTTTTGTAAATATATTGTATATCAAATAGTCTGTTCAAGGATGTACTCGGATCAGTTCTGTTTATTTAAAAAATATTAAGTGGTCTGTTACTGTAATATAGGGACATAGGTAGATCTTGAGATCAATGATATTTGAAAAGAGGTTGGGCACCCCTAGTTTAACTGAATACTCTTAGCATGCGAAGTCAGCTTCTAGGAATGAGAAGGCTGATGACTCATTGCGTTTATTTCATTTAAAATGAACGTTCAATCAATCTTCAGTCACCGTTGCATCAATCGGCTATGTACCTACACACATACAAAAAAAAACTCCATAGCAAATACTCGAGGCTTTACCCATTCTCTTTAAAACATGTCCTTTTAAAGATTGAGGCAGGGACTCTTTGAAGGTGTATCATCCCTCTCCTGTACTACCTAAATGACCATCAATTACTCAAAATGTTTTTATGTCTTATAAAGAAATCCATATTTGGACATAACTATATACTTATGAAATAATTTTATCTTAATATTGAACAGATGCATGAATTAAATCAATGTCCAATATTCACAATAAAATCGTCATGTATCAGAGTTAGAGTGCTAAAATAGTTATATTTGTCCTTCAAGTATGAGTTTATCGGTGGTGGACAGTGTTCAACTTGACATTTGTATTAGGAAAAGTTATGTAGTTGCACACTTGAAATGCAAGCGTTGATAAAAAAGACAAGATTTCATTAGGTATATATAGCAAGTATTTCTTTCAATGTTAATATTTTGTTCCAATGTTCATCGTTCGAAAAGCTTTGTTCTTTTCGAAAGCTCGCCACATTTGCAAAAGGAAACGTTTGCTTAGGATGTTTCGCCTAAAACACTCGTTCCATTCAATAGTCAAACTTCTTAAAAGTATATAAAGTGGAAACATTTTGAATGAAGTCATCAGTTTATATATTTTTGAAAGAACATAAAAAATGATTTTACTTAGACTTTTGAGCGAGTGGTGAGTCTTATTTCTTATATTGAGGCAGATAGCGTCTTTGCGCCATCTGGTCGAGGTTTATCGACGCTTTTCCTCACTGCATGAGAGTAACTTCTTACATGATAAAACACCACTCAAAGCTTTGCTGCATACGCAACCCTCCGGGAGAATATCCCTCATTAATATGTTAATACAATCCCCTTGTAAATCAAAGCCACCGGAACATGCTTTGAATATGTGTAAGGATAACATTTGCCTTGATTATTTATTTATGAAGTAAAAGGAAAAAAACAAGTTGTTTATCAGATATTTTTATTGCAAAGATGCACTGCTTTTGTAACTCACTAACGTAACCCTTGAGTTGTTGAGGTCATGCTTAAAGTTTGTTGGGGGAGCTTGAAGTCGACGAACAAAAATGATAAAATAAGGAAAGTAGTTCATTTTTTATTAAACACTCATTCCAAATTAATTTAAAAATTTATGTAACTTCTTATTAATTAAATTTTTCTTATTGTTTAAAGCTCCATAGAAATAGCTTATTGATTATGGAGGTTTTTTTTTGCAGTATTACACTGTATATTAATATTCCTATATTATGTAAAACAAAAACAATTATAAAAAATATCAACTGTAAAACCCATATCAATAAACATTTGTTTCTAAAGTCAATATTATGTATATAACAAATTTACATTCATAAATTGATTAACTATAATAACACAAACTTTTAGTTTATTATAAAACATCTATAAATATGTATTTAAAATATTAATCATATTTTTTAAGTAGTCGATATAAGACATATTATTAATTATCCATCGTAGCACTTACAACAGACCATGTGGACTTTGATATAGGAATAATAATATCTATCAGACGCCTTTTGAAAGATTTAAAGGGAAGAAATTTTAAAATTACCAAACAAAACCTTACGATATGCAATCTAACATACCCAGATGGTAATATGTATCTCTTAGAGGCTTAATATCATGGTGAATACATCTATCATGACGTCAAACAGGGAGTAGGTTATTAACGTCATCGATTGAAGGTTGATAGAGTTGTAACTGAAAGGCTTACTGTTATAGCGTATTCCTTATTATTATTATATATATATTTATATATATATATATATATGTATATAACCACAATACATCTAATCCTCTGATATAATGCAATTGCAGCATTAATAGTGGTCCTGAAAAGGCAATCTTCCGGCTTGAAGCAGTTGGCATAAACTCATTTAAGAACATATTCTTTAAGATGAAAGTGTGAAATATTATTATTATTATTAAGGAGAGAAGAAAACAAAAACATTACTTTCATTTTATATTCCCCCTTTTTAAAGTGTGATATAGAAGTCATAGTAAACACTTCCATAAATAACAGATGGGTGTAACGTATTGTACCTCACCTCCTATTATTTTCTTCTGTCCCTTTAAAATGTCCGTAGAAATAGCCCTTAGGAGGCTTGGTAAGTGGGATTTTCTCTTTTAAAATTATATATAATAGAAACTATATATATGTAACTGAGGACACTTAAAAAAACATTTGAAAATTGGTTAGAATGGACATTAATATTTTAAATAGTTTTAATAATTGCTCTTGGTCAAAGGAGAGATAATATCATCAATGTTATGGAGAGTATGAGGAAAATGTAATAAAATATCTATTTGGATTAGTTCAGGGGAGCTTATCTTCTTTCCTTAGATCTGATGTTTGTATTTACTATTAGGAAAAGGGAATCAGAAAGTACCATCGATCGAACTAATAACAAGTGACTGAAAAAGAGGAAGAAGATTCAATGTCTGAATACGCAGCTGATGAAGCAAAGAAGAGAAGAAGAAATACTTGATATTATTATCCCTGCAACAGTCAAAGTCAAAATACTAGCCGCATGGAGTAAATAAAGACAATTGAAAAAAAATATTTACGCAATGGTAATGAAGTATACTTTAAAGTTGTTTTTTTTTCTCTACAGAATTAAAACAAAAAAAAAAAAAAAAAAAAAAAAAGATCACACAATGACGTCACTATATTAAGGTTAGGATTTCCCTTCTTCAATTCCTGCATATTTTGATTAAAATTAAATCCTATTTCACGTTTACCCCGCGTGGTCGCTTTTAACTACATTTATGACGCCGACAAGTTGTTGGAGTTAACAACCCGCCGTTTCATAATGTATAAGCTTAGGTTCCAAAATATTTTTCGTGTAACGTCACGTCTGCTGAAAAATAAACACAGCACTTTTACTATATATACATCCCTACTCAAATTATCATTAGTGCATCTTACACTTACAAAAATGGCTTCAATTAAACAAAAACAAAAAGACAGTGTGCAGTTGCTGTTTGTCCTTCATTGGATCCCAATGCTCACAATGTATTGTACCATTCGTTTCCAACCAACATCAAACAGAAAAAGATTGGACAATCGCATGCAAAAGAGGAGGTTCGACATTTCACCCTGCATCATTTTTTATGTGTAGTCTGCACTTCACTGAAGAAGACTATGCGAGAGATCTAATGCATGACTTCTTAACCTTCTCATTAGAAAGAGACTCAAGAAAGGAGTATTCCGACACTTAACTAAATGAAAACATTGAAAGAAACTTGTCAGATATACGTCCATGCAACCATCTGCCAAAAGGAATTGATAGAAATTAAACGAATTATCATCAGATTACCCAGAAAATTTGGCAGTTTTTTTAAGAGGCTTAGGATGAATGAACATTTTTTTTCAAATAATTTTATAGTAAATGGAAGGTTTGATAGATAACGACACCTTGTAAAAAGAGTTTCACAATCAATGTCAAAGGTGCCGTCGGTTTTCCACACATTTTGGCAGGTATTTGAAAGGAATATACTTAAATATCGTCACACGGATATATCTCATTTAATTGCTCGTACTTAAAATGATTCGGACAATATTTAGGGGCATTCACTTCAATAATAAGCTTTCCATGTATTTTGATCCGTTTTTTCATTTCCAATTTTTGATCATTTTTTCCTAAGATATTTATTTCGATACTCATTCAGCTGAAGTAGTTAAGTCTACAAACGTACAAAGCTTCTGGACATATTATTGACCCAATCAAAATCACAAAATAAGTACATGTTTACCACCGTATTGACTTCCAAAAAGTATCATTAAAGCTATATATTATGCATTGACCATCTGCTTCATTGTCAGCCTCTTTTTTGCAAAGCAAGATTTACTCTAAGTGCCTTCTTATAAATATGCATGCATGGAACTAATTATATTTTATTACAAGAAACGTCGTTCCTTGCATGTCATTAGTCTCCACTTAAGAACATCCATTGACCTACCTCTTCCCATTGACCTACTAAAGGAATATTGTGAACCTTGACCTCTGCTTAGTAGCATATTCAATATCACATATCTCATTGTTATTGACTTGAGATTATGTTTGTCTTTCAACAACAACAACAACAAGCACAATGCCCTTCTTTTGAATGGAAGGAATCTTAGGTCATACTAAACAAATAAATACTGAGCATAATATCGAATGCAAAATATGTAAGGCCGGTTTAAGTGTATATAAACAAACTATGAATAGCTACATTGCCAAATGTATTGGAATAATGATTCTTTTTCTTCAGAAAAAATATATTATTAGACATTTATAAGGACATATGACAAAACAGTATTTTTTTTTGGTACCAATGTACAACTTTCTTTAATCATATAATGTTCAATAAAATACATCAAAATGGCGAGTTATTAATGTATTTTAAAAAATTAAGAGGAGGAACTCGTGTAGACCTTATTTATAAATAAATACTGAGTTTTTGAGGCAATAAAATTAATTTCATCCTGGTACGGTCCAGTATAAAAGTAAATAAATATTTACTTTGCATATTAAGAAGGTCATCAATAATAATGTAAGATATTATAGAATTTCTACCACATATCTGCACTCTAATAAAAAAAATTTGATGTCTCAAGCGAATCCCTGAAAAAAAGCACAATCCTTCTTCCGATGTAGTCCCATATATGCTACTAAGTGTCAATGTGTTGGCTCTGTATTTCAATCCTTGAAGTAGTAGATTTAAAAGAGTAATTTATATTTATTAAAACTGTAAAATGAGGCAAACTTTTAAATAGAATATGAAACGATTAAAATATGATAATTTATAGGAATAGTAAAGTTTTAAAAATATGTATCTATGTTGATTAACAATACAACAATACGTAAGTGAAATATTTAAAGAATTTTAAAATATCTAATAATTCAAATTCACTAAGAGTGTCGATAGATGGATGGGGGAGGGACCTCTTGAATCTTATTATAACGATCATTGTTTGGATATTTGGAATAGACTTGAGGTCAATCCTGTGGGATTGGGTCTCGGGGAACATCCCATATAATTTTTTTCTTGTTGTTCAAAAGCCTCCATCATAAAATTTAGTATTTTCTTGAGTCGGAGACTTATTACACACAATATGGTCACAGTACAGGTATGTAAAGGAATTTGTACCGACATAAAATACTTTAAAGAAAGGACTGTCATTTTTTTCTCATCAGCAAGGTCTTTAATTATTTATAAAGTATTTCAATATATAAAAATCCACCAAACAAAAGGAATAAATTCAGTTTAATTTAGTTAAAAAACATTTTTGTGAAAGGAATGTCAATTTTGTAGAAAAGGTATTCGTATTATTGGTTACATAACACTTGTTCTACAAACACTGTGAAAATATCAAAGGAGGATTGAAAAATACATATTGCTAGACTGAAATGTACAACTACAAAATCAAGTCTACAATGTTATTACTATTTTATAATATTTTCGAATGATTAACAACTCTATTTTAAAAGGTAAAGCTCGTTTAATCGAGATAACGACATACATAACTCGTAAATACAAACCTTGATCGTTAAATAAAATACCTGTATGTTTACAGTCATTTCTCCAATATAGGTTTTTGGTGACGATTGGGTCAAGGGTGACCCATTATGATTAACATTTACTGCCGTTATATTTGTAAACTTAAACACAAATCCTTTTTGATGAAAATAATTATATTTTAAGTCTTAAAGCATTTGTACATCTCATGTGTCATTTTATTATATGAAATTTGCAAATAAATACTTAGATATTGGAACTTAAAGATTATCATAGAGATAGCTTTTTAGGACATAAACCATTCCTCCTTCAATTGCTTTAGATGATATAGTTGAATATATGATAGTTTACCTCTCACATATATTTAAAATAATCAATGAATTGATTTAGATGCTTTCGGGATAATTAAAATCATCGCCAATTCCACAGAGCCACAAATCATAAGAAAATGATATCTATTATATTTTCATAAATTTATTCATTTAACATAAAATCAAAGAGATTCTGCAAAACAAAAGAATCAAACTCTTGCAATATGTATTACTTTCAAGCGATAGGGCAAAGAAATTGGAAAGAAAAAGAGTATTGGGTTGAATATAAATGGTCGATTTACGAGGAGTTACATCATACAGCCATAGTTTAATTGTAGTCTACAGAATTCCACTTAAGGATATGTCATGTTCTGTTTAAATATATATTTTGCAAAAATATATAAATATATATATAGGAGGACTTAGAATGTTAGCCCTTGAACTCTGACCTTCGGTCATTATTGTACTAATATATAGATACAAGTATTATGATGGAAACACACCTTAAGCGGTATTTTTTTGTGTTGTTGTTCATAAAAATATTTTGTTATGCTTTGTCCAATAGCAGTGAAATAAAAGTATACATGTACTAACAGGTTATTAGCACCATACTTAAAAAATATGATATCTTACTTACCATAAAGGGTGGGACGCCATCAAATAGGTACTTCATCTGTGATATTGATATTTTTGTCAGAATACATACCAATGTAAAATTATGTCCAAAATATTAGCAAAAAATGTTGAATTATGTTAAAGTTTAATTATGTAAATGTTTGATTATGTAAACGTTTATTATGTTTTTTACACATTAACATCATTTTATATACATTACATATTTGTGTTTGTATATTCTTTTATGGACTGTTGAATAAAAAATATATATATATACAAAATATTTAACGAATTCATGCTTCATTCTTGAATACATAAGAAAATTATTTACACATTGATTGCTTGTAATCTTACAAACAGTTAAAGAATTCACTTGTCGATAGTGAACACCAATAAACAGCAGTCACTTTTTGGATTTCTTTAGAGTGACTATATATATATATATATATATATTAGATTAAGTTTTGGCTGTGGGTGTGGGGCATATTAGATGCTTAAAAAACAAACAAACATATTATATATATTTATACATACAAATTTATTTATATATATATATCTATATATATATATATAATTGATATATATTATCTTATCTATATATATATATATATATATATATAGATATATATATATATATATATATGGAAACGACCGGGTACCCGGCCGGGTGGTGTCCCGGTTTTTAGACACCAGGCCAGGACTTAAATATTTTCTTTCGTTTGTCATTCATAAATTTTTTTAGAAAATAATTTCAAAAAACACGTCGTCACTTAATTTTTTGGAAATTCTCTTCTAAAAAAACGTTGTCACTTCAGAATGTCGAAGGAACGAAAATATATATTAAGTCCCCGCCCGGTTTGAAAAATTTAAGCCCCGGCCCAGCCAAAAAAAAAAGGTGTCCCGGTCGTTTCCTGATATATATATATATATAAATATATATATATATATCTATATATATATATATATATATATATATATATATATATACATATATACACTGTGCTGAGCTACATTGGGACAAAGTTTGAAAGATCATTACTTGGGAACCCTTGTCCGATTACTTTAAAAACAACTGTTTTGGCTTCAGTTGGTTCTCATCTTTTAGATAAAATAATTTTTTTGAAAATGCCATCAGAAATTTTGGTGTATTTCATCAAATGATGAAGTGAAAAGCTACTAACGGTCATTATGCTTTTAATAACTTACGTAATTCAATAAGCTACAAGAGGGCGCGTCGATAGGTGCAATCAAGAAAATAATTTTGTTTTACAATCGCTTTGACACGTTTAGGGTTGCCATGATTCTTCAAAAATGTTTTTACAGACTAACAAGTCTAGCAATACAATGGGCACCGTAGTGTCTATGAAGTGCAAAAAGTGTAATGGCCGGAAAATTATATGTATATTCTTTATTTGTTCACTTTTAATTTCATCCTAGAGTTTTAAGCACATACTGAAACCTTAATGTATATACTTTATAAAGCTCCAACAAAATACAGTCAAGCGTTTATAAAACAAAATTATTTCTTGATTGCACCTATCGACGCGCCCTCTTGTAGTTTATTGAATTACGTAAGTTATTAAAAGCATAATGACCGTTAGTACCTTTTCACTTCATCATTTAAAGAAGTGCAATATTTTTATGATTCAATACGACTGATGTAGGTAATTTAATCGTTTAAGATCGTATCACAATGAATTCCTTTTGCTTAGAACTTTTTCAATAACGTATAAAAATTATCAAGCTGTCTTCTGATGTTTATATTCCATTTTAAGTTGAACTATTTTATTTCCAGAAAAAGAATTAAACTAATTTAATGAATTTTTTTTTCTTTGGCAAAAGCATGAATTCGTCCCGCTTATTTGTTACATTAAATAGAATGGTATTGTGTTCCATAAGGTGCATATATGTTCGAATATCTTCTATTATACTCAATTGTTGTACTTAGAAAATTATATCCCACCAGAAAATATATACAAAGTACATAGCTGGAAATTTATATAAAAATTTTAAAATAAAAAAAATTGTTGTTTGGTATTCCCAAGCTTACTTTGAGCAAAGTTTTTGAAATCGACAATAATAATATATATAATCAATAAAGAGGTGGCAGTTTTATTATTACAAAAAATGAAATGGCAGGAACCAGTTGTTGGAAATGGGAGGTATCTTTTTTTTTAAATACTTCTATTGGAAAAAAAATAGTTTGCCTTGGGATATTTTTAATGAAATAGGTAATTTTACAGCAAATGAAAGATGGAGAGGATGAAGTTTTAATATGGGTTAATTTTAAGAAAAGAGAGTTCGGTCCAAGAAATAGTTTTACAATTTTATAAAATAATTAGTAATAAGGAACTCCGACATTTTTTAGTGGATAAAAATCAAAAAGTCATTTTTAAATCAAATTGAGAGGAGGAAGAAGATTACGGGCTGAGAACACCAGTAAATATATTAATGCATGGTTTAAAATCAAAAATGTTCAATCACTTCTCTATTGGTTTAAATACAGAGTACTTACCAACACATTGACATTTGGTAGTATATATGGGACTACAGCGGAGGAAAGATTATGCTTTTTTTGCGGGGATTCGCGAGACATCAAAACATTTTTTATTAGAGTGCATATATGTGGTAGAAATTTTAGAATATCTAAAATTGTTATTTGATGATTTTTTTAATATTCAATTACGGAGTAAGGATTTTATTTACTTTTATAATGGACCGTACCAAGAAGAAATTAATTTTATTACCACTAAAACCCAATATTTTATGTATAAAATGAGATCTACTCGAGTTCCTTTACCTAAAAATATTACTTCTCTGGTTGATCATATTGTTAATAAGACGACGTTTTAATGTATTTTATGAATATTATAAGATATAATCCAATGTGAATAAAGTTTTACCTTGGTAAAAAAATAAAAATAATAATATATATAATCGTAGGTACATTTTTTTCACAATAAACCCATTATTTTATTAAGACCTTCATAATTAAGCTTAAGCATAAGAAAACAAAGCAGTTTGTATCTTCGCAATTTAAACTGGGCTTTTAATCAATTTAAAATACGGTCAGAGAGTTCGATATTATAAGAAAAAAAGGGATAGAAATAAAAATCTAAGATTTCTTATTCTAGGAATATTGATACTGATGATATAGAAAATTAAAAGAAAAATTATAGTTGTGTATATATATATATATTTATTTATTCCTTGACTAAGATTTACTTGTTTGGGGGTTGGTTATGTCTGGTATAAGGATTATATAACAAACCATTTTTAACATTGTATTTGCATCCACCCACATGATAAGTATATTATGTTTTTTTTTACAACAAGCACCTATATTGTTATTAATGCTATTTGTTTGTGAAGCAGACCTTTTGTTAATCATGTCTTTTGACGATTTTTATTATACTTTATCATAATAAGGAAACTAATCAAAAATATTGTTGTACATATTTGTTTTAATAACACAAATTTAGATTATTTAATATTTTTTATTGTTTACAATAGATATAATAGGTGTTTGGTGCTCATTATGAACTAAACAAACAACATAACCTAATAAAATGCATACAACAAAGTAATATAAGACCAAAACGAACTACTAGAGTAAAGAATGAGGTAATAGCTGCAAATATGGATGCATAAACAATATATCTACAAACATTTTTGCTTAGAACGGACATCAAACGATCTAATTTGTTACTTTCAAAGAAAAGCAGGGCTAGTCTTGCAATCTTTAAGCATGCCAATACAGTTAAATTCTTGGGAGTTTAATACAGTATATATAATATTTAACTTTTTTATTGCATAAATAAATTCATTTATCTTAATTATTTCCACATTTTGAACAAAAATTGAAGCTAATATTATATTGTAGAATAAATATAATATATATATCATATATCTAACAATACACACTGAAGAGAAGGTAATATGCTATTTGTTAAATTTGTTCCTTCCTGTTTAATCAAAGCCAGAAGTACAAAAACCTTATAATTCAGAATTACATCAAATATTTCTTCAAATTCCATTTATCAAAAATAAATAAACTATTCACATACGGATATGAAATCTGTCAGTCTTTAATTCGTCCATAAAAAGCAAAATGATGAATTGTCAAATTCAAGCAAAACCGCATCGTAAAATATATGTTACGTAAGTTTCCTGTAATTGAATATTACATTTGCATAGACATTTCATTTCTGTTTGCAATCCAAACATGTAGTAAAGCTTTGTATGATTATTTTAGTCAGGGGGAAAATTATCATCACAAAGTATCCAAACCTCATCTTGACCCTTTTGGAAGAATGATTGTCTATTGTGTGCTCACTGAGAGCCTTGAATTTCTTTCATCTTAAGCATGAACATTCTTCATAGAAGTTAAGGAACAACTCTGTACATTTTATGCTCGAGAGCAAGATTCTTCGCCCTCTTATTGAAGCTATGAAAGTTGAACAAGAGGTTCAGGTCCTCCTTAGGGTGAAGAAAACTTTTCTCCACTTTCGGCCAAGGACAAACTTTTTCAACAAGGCGTTATGGTAAGTTCCAAATCTGTATGTATATACCAGTCGAGAACAAAAGAGGAAGAAATGCACGGATCTTTACTAAACATAGCAAGAAAATATTTATATATTAAGTGCAACTTCTTATAATTTAGTTGTTATTTGTCTAATTATGTTATAAATCTATTTTACCATGGTTTATGCCTGATTATCGTGTTCCTTTTATGGCTGTGACTTAGTCGGACATTATTAATACTTAATATGTGGGATGTAGAGATACATAAAATGAAATATGAGCTCCTGGGCTCAAAAAATACATTTCGAATTTTCTAAAAGATTATGTACCTGTATAAAGTGTAAAAATATTCTAAAAACTTTCATCATAAACGTTTTATATGAGGGTTTTTTTCCCTTAAAATTGATGTTCATATATTATATTCATTAATATGTGAATATTTCCCTCGGCAAAAAAATTGTCTTTTATACTAACTATGTAAATACGACGACCAACTAAAATACTTCAGAAAAAAGTTTAGTTGAGTTCATTTATATGTTGTGAGCTTATTTATTAGTGTATTCTCAAGGATAATGAGCTCCTGGGAACCCTTTTCTTTATAACTTTTGATAGATTTTAAGTTCAAAACATGCTAGAACGTGAAAAACACACAGTCATTTTGACCTCACGTTCATGGACATGAGCTTTTAAATCTATTTTTTTCAGTGTGAAGGCCATCATCTCACCAATGTTGTTTTTTGGGGCATTTATACGTTAAATGCTTGTGAATAAGGAAAAGATCCCATAACATGCTATCCTTCAGTGTATATAAGGTGTTGTTGTTGTATGATTTATTACAGAGCTACTATAGCCCTAGCCTTCACGGCTACTAATATAAAAAACATGTATCTTTATATACAAACAAATAATATACAATAATAATAAAATTTTAATAAAGATAATAACAAAAAAAATATATTGTATATATAAAAGTAAATATTTTTTCAATTTTCATAAATACATTAAACTTAGGAGCTATAAGGATCTAGACACTCTGCCATTTCTTTGCTACCCTCCGAGCACTTGATAAGGTGCATGCCTCTCTTAATGGCTGTGACAAGCTCCAGGCCTTTGAAAGGTTAACAGCAGCGACACAGTTGGTAGAAACGGGTTTCTTGAGGCATATTGTAGCACTACGGGTGCGCTCATCGAAGCCCTCAAGAATCCTTTCCAAATGACAACTGTCCACATTCATAGCCTTCCAAGCGGATATGGCAGCCTGCTTCACTAAGATCTCATTTACAGATGGAAGATGTGACCTGTCGAGAAGGTCAACCACACGCAACCGATCTGCTCTTTGAACTCCCAGCAAGATACGTGCGAGATCGTTGATGGCAAGTTGCGCATCTGAGCTAGTCTTTGCCATTGTAGGGGTGTGAGGGGGTTCAGCAGCAGACGAGAATTTTGCACTTCTAGTCACCCAAGCAGACGTCTGAAGTTTCCCGATAACTATGGCTCTAGCTATCTCGGTCAGCAGTGGCCCTCGCGATACCGTAGTGCAGAGCCGGCGGATGACTCCGATTCGTTTCCTGACATTCTGAATAATTTTTTCGTGGTGGGGTCCAAATGTCAGGTTCCTGCTAACAGTTACCCCAGAAGGTCGAGTGTAGCGGTCGAAGGAGTGTCTGGAGCACCCAGACGTAACGTTTGGGTTTTCCCAACGTTTAGGTGGAGTCCATTGATATTAGAGTACGCCTCCAAGGCCTTCGATGCCGAGCCCATAGCGAAGTCGACCTGTTCCCAGGATGGAGCCGAGATGACAATAGAAGTATCGTCGGCATATAGCAGTACCTCAAGCTGAGCTTCTGGATTGACAGCTACTCTCAGGTAATCAGGTAGGTCAGCCGTGAGAAGAATGAAAAGTAGGGGCCAACCAGAACCCTGTCTGACGCCGTACTTTATGTTCAGGAAATTGGACCGTTGGCCGTTCCAATTCACCTGCTGTCGCCCTCCTGTTAAGTAGCTGAGCATCAGCTTTTTGGTGGGCCCCGCCATCCATTGGAGCTTGGCCAGAAGTATATTTGCTTCCAAAAGGTCAAAGGCCGCAGAAAAATCGAAGGCAGCAATGCATACCTTTAATTTACGATCACAAGCCTAAGCAACGTTGGACAGTAGAGTTGCAAGTATATAAATACAGAATTATAGTTCTTCAATTATTATAATATATAAACAGACTTGTTGTTTATCGTTCATTTGTTGTCGTTCGCGAACGATGAACGACGAACGACAAAGTTTTTGACAAACGACAAGAAAAGTATATGGATGTATCTATGTTTTCTTAATTTTCAAATGTTGAAATTTAGCCATTGAGTGGATTTCTGTTTCTTGGTGATAAAAGAAGACGACATACAAAGTTTGAACAAATCGGTCAACATTACGAGGTCGCGCAAAGAGGTCAAAGTTTTAAAAATTTAGTAAAAATATAGTTTCCCGCAAATTTCTCAAAATGGTGGACGTTACAGACTTCAATAATATTATTAATTTAAAGGAAATCTAATTACTACCAGACGTATGTTTGATGTTTTTTAATAAAACAAAGTTTTCAGTAAAAACAAAGCAAGAAAGGGAGTGAGTATTGTTAGCTTATTTCATAGTTTTGTATCAATTAACTTCACTCGCCTGTAGAAGATGACTTGTTCGCTTCAGAGTAAAATAGTACTTTTAAGTTTAGTAAAACTTTAGATGATAAATCCAAAATGACCTGGTTGCATTCTATCATTCAGAATTCAGTACAATCTGAGTTTACATCATATGATTCAGAGCCTGTATTGACCTATAAGAAATCGATTATGAAAAAAATAAATAATAATTTGTTTCTTAGATTTGCGTCAAGGTATCCTCTCAAAATTTTACTTTGTCTCTGACGCAACATAATCCATTATATGCGTCATTTTGTACGCAAGATAGGCTTTTTTAATGTACATATACCTCTACTTATTAACTGACATGATTTAGTATACCAAAATATTAAAGCTGGTTAACCAAGCTTTCATTTGATATGTTTGGTGTTCTAAAAATCGCTATACTTTAAGAGATATAAGCAAATACGTACTGTCCCCAAAAATTGTCTTTTGATATGAGAAATATACGATTACCATCTGGTAATAGGTTAGTGTTACCTGGATAGAAAGAGAAAGAGAAGGGAGGGGGTATTTTTCCTCCCTTCTCTCCCTTCTTTTTTCTTGCTATCCAGGCAACACTAACTGGCGTTACCAATGGTAATCGTATATTCTCATATCAAAAGATCAATTTTTGGGGGACAGTACGTATTTGCTTATATCTCTTAAAATATGGCGATTTTTAGAACACCAAACATATCAAATGAAAGCTTGGTTACCCC
>CP045895.1:6010438-6060205 GCA_013387185.1 Caligus rogercresseyi | reverse complement strand
ATGATTGTGCCAATTATATTTTCCATCTCTAAGTAGGACGCAATTTTTCCAAAATTGCTTTTTATTCTAGGGACTAGAGTCGTTATCTCTGTTATCGTTGGAATCGTCAGGGGACACATTGGCTTCAACAGGCATCTCTCAAAGAAGATATATCCATCAGGTATTATCATCATATATATTTGACAATTATGTAAAATAATCTAAGTAATACTTCAGCCTTCACCATCAGGGGTTGGGGGCGTCGAGTTGCCCCATCCGATGAGATGAGTCCTTGGGGTCAAGTTCGACTCAGACTTCACCCACGCACACACACAATGCCTACGTGGTAAAGGCAGCAAAACAAGGGCAGCACTCATCTCAAGATTGGCCGTTCATATTCCGAGAGGAAAATACTTCGGCAACTGGCCAGGGGGCTTATGGTTGGTAAGCTCTGTATGCAGCCGCGGTCGTGACGACACCTAGGTTTGATAAGATAAGGAGCCGGATGCCGCGCACAGGGCCGTCCAGGTCGCCATCAATGACGTGGCAAGGAGCATCGCCGTTGCAGGAGACGGGACCACATTCGGATCGAGGATCTCCTTAGTATGCAAAAATTCCCTCCCTCAACGAGATAACCGTCATGGCTGTGGCAGTAGAGACCTGGAAGTGCTTCCACTCCAACGATGGGGGATGTGGTGCCAGAAACCCCATTGGCGATCTCGTCTTCCCAACCCAAAGAGACCGACGAGGTCTACGACTTCGGCGCCGTGTCCATTAAGGGGCGGCACAGACCCATTTGCGTCCCACGCAGTGTCTGTGTGGAACAATTTGAGTCCCTGAGGTCGGCCAGGACACTAGCTGCGGCAAGGGACGTAGACAGGACCATGGCCGCAGTTACCCCAATTTAGGGGGATTTATTTATTATTTAGTATTTTTAATTTTATACGTGTTTTAATGTTTTATATTATATGTGTGTGTTTATACACAGGAATGATGTGTTTTTTATTTTTTTATTTTTTTATATATTATCTAAAACGGACCAGCAAAAAGCTGATAATTTAAATCAAATAAAGGATGACACACACTTTTACCCTTTATATTTCATAATTGAAGCTTTACAACGTTTTATCCAAATCGTGCAAACTTTTTCGCAGATATTTTTGTATAAAATAGAAATGACAAAAAATATGTGAAGACTTTCTTTAAAAAAATACATTCAAGTAAAAGGTAGTACCTGTTTGAAGCAAGCTTTGAATCGGGAGTTTATGGTGTATGCTTTACTTTCGAGAGGTTGTACTGTCTGCGAGTACACATTGCTCACTCAAGGATATTTTTTTTCCTTTAAGTAGACAATGCATTTATTGATTATTATTGGCGGGAAGGAGGACTCGTTGTGGATCTTAAAGACCAATGAATCAAAAATAGATATTCAATTTGCTATTTTGTTTCTCCATTGTAATTTGAGTTTAAATTTATATAAATGTATATATCTTTGTGTGTGCAGGTGGTGGATGAGTTTTTACTTTTATAAATTATTTTTGTATATATATTGTATTATCACTTTTATTGGGGAAGGCATATACAAAGCTTTAAACCAAAAAAGGTATGCAATGTAATATCTTTACTTCTATTGCTTATCATCAGGGGTATGAGTTACGCAAGTCAACAGCGACAACATACATATATATTAATAACTATAATAATGATCAGTTAAATCCCATGTTGCTTATTTACCTAGAAGACTGCCTCTAAGAATTGAACAAACTCTTGAATGTAGGTATGTATGTATTCCAATGCGCCCTGTGATTATCATGTGAATACATGAACTGTCTACTGTTTCCGCTACTTTGTGATACGTATATATAACATATATTATTACAGGGTAATCATATTCATGATTTAGCGAAAAGTTAAACTAAAACAACTTTGAAGGGGGGGAAGTGTGCTAAACTCCCCGTGTTCAGAGTGAACTTACGATTCCTTTTGAGATGACCAAACAAATAACTGATTGACCATAGACTATATACAAAAGGGAAGATCATGTCCGAGTCAGCAACTCATGAAACAAAAGAAGGATGAAAAGATGTCGATTATTACCCCTAAACAGTCAAAGTATAAAATACCAAGTTTTAAGTGATAGAAAAAGGGAGGAATGCCAAAGGATATAACCAGTGACGTCATTAACTACTCGTATTGTTGCATAACATATGATGATATCACTGGACAATTACTGCAGGATTTCCTTTTTTCTATAGCTACTCAATTGTTTGCATTACAAAGTGAAGCCGCCACCCATTTTAACTTTTTTTTATTCAAACATATTTAAAGGGAGCTCGATAGCCGTGCGTGTTAAGCGTGTCCAACTCTCAAATGTTGGGGGCGCAGGTTCGAATCCCGAGAGGGGATGGTCATTTTTGGTCTACCTCATTGATAAGATCCTAGGTTCGATAGACTATTATAATGCTATAATGCTTATTTTACCAATAAGATATCCAATCCAGATGGACTGAATTTTTCTTCTCTGTTGAGTATCCAGTTATTATATAGGTCGGTGATGAAACCATACAGGGAATAGAATGAAATATCATTATTATAAAGGACTAATCTACGAGACCCCAAAATAGAATAGCCGTAGTGAACTATTATTTTAACCTTGCTCAAACAACTGGATCTACAAGTATGATGATTTCTTAAATTAGTTTATTATAGACTAATAAATGCGTATAATAAATAATAAATACGTTTCCACCATTTATCTTATGAGCCAAACTCAGGCTTTTGTATACTTATATTTTTCATCCAATCTTATTGTCATAGTTATAACTCTATGTAGAGACTATAATTGTTTGTCAGCTATAGAAAGCTACGTTATAAATCTGGTATCTCAACAGTGAAATAAAAATTAATTTTTTTTGAAAAAAAAAAATCACACAATTTAAATTTTTACTCATGGCTAATCAAGCGTATAAAAATTAAGTGCTATTCCCATGGATTAAATCATATATTGTTCAAATAAATTAAACTAGAAGAAGACTATCCACGTAAATATACCTTTAACAAAATGCTCCTTTTTGCAATCGAATGGCCAAAGTCATGGTATACTTAACAAGTTCAAACTTTGGAATTAAATAAGATATATAAAGAAAAATCAAAGCTTCATCGTTTTTTTAGATTGAAAAAAACTCTTTTTTAAACTCTTTAATATCAATTGAAAAAAGCCATTTAAATTTCCCGCCTAAAGAAAAGAATTTCCTCCACTTTTTTCTCTTGTATATATTTATGCAAATTTATTGTTCAACCTACGATTTCAGTTATAAAAAACGCAAATCAACGAGGTTGATTACTATTATTATAACGACTTGTTTCGTCACACATTTGTATATAAATATTTTGATTACTTTCACTTTTTCAGCGTTGCTTCAAACGGATTCTCAATAGTTGTGTGTATAAAGAAACGTTATTTGTGTGTACTCTCTCTCTCTCTTTCTTCCCTCTCTCTTTCTTTCGTCTCAACAAAGGAGTGAACGAATTGAATGGCCCCGTGACAGGAGCAATGAAGATGGGATGTTGTAAAATGATTATTTGTGTATAAATTATTCTTATAATCCTTCATGATGCAAGAACTATCCGTCCCCTCCCCATAAAAGAAGTCCCTTTCATCATCAATTTAAAAAAATGGTGTCTCCTTCTACATATGTAGGTAAATGAGCAAGGTTAGATCTTTCTTCTTCCCCTTTCTGGGATGGGAGAAGGTGTGAGAAAGAGACAATTGGCACCTGAGCAGAAGCAATGTGTCGAAATGACTTATTTGGAGAGAGAGAGAAAGACGGCTAATTATGAGATGGAGGATTTCTTTGAAGGCCCATCATGACATTCTCAAGGAGCACTTTGATGTATCTTGAGATCCAAGAGGGTTTAAAAAAGGATTTTATTAGAAGTTTAAACTCTTATTTTATGTTATATTCTTTGAAATAGTGAGGGTTTGCTATCATTAAACATATAAAGAAAGTATCAAATGACAATTATTATCGAAATTTCGACGGTGACTCCTGGATACCGTGCTCTACTTTGGATTGTATTGGTTTATAATGAACTTAACTCAATTAGTCACTGTCTATTTCTATTGTTTTCAAATGTTAATATATCTACTCATGTAATCCATTTAAATTTTATCCTTTAAATTACATATAATGACAACAAGTGACTTTTCCTCTATCCCTCAACCAAACAAGTTACTCCCTTAAGAACACGTACTTGACAATTAAGTATAAGGCTCAATGGTTGCCCAAGGATTCCTTCCGACAATCAAGGCATTCAATCATTCCCGAGCCATGCCTATATTGGAAGAAATTTATTTCATTTAAAGAGGGGAAATGTCTTGAGGGCCGTTGCAATGGTGGCCAGACATGATATTAAGCTGAAGGCATAGCCCTACAAGATGAGTATGTCGTATAACCAGGTTTGCTGACTCCTAAAAGAAGAAGAAGACCAAAACCCTTTCACCTTATCTGCACATGTCTCCGAACGTGGATGGAGATGGAGGAGCTGGCTGAGGAAATATATCTTCTAAGAGATTTGTTGCTTATGGTTACATTTGATTTATTCGGTAATAAAAGTTATCTCTTTGATAATTTCTTACCGACGTGTATCGGATTGAGTCCTGATGTGATAGAGCTGATTTAAGAGCTAAATAAAGAACTTATAAAGCCCACTTCTTCAAACTTTTAGATCAGATATACTAAGGCTCATTATATATAAGATACAAGAGAATCGCATCTTTAACTGAAGCAAGAACACAAGGCATAAAAGTATGTGCATTATCGGCGCCAAGGCTTAAGATTTCAAATGTGCAAACCGTGTAGAAGCGGCAAAATATATATGCATGTATACTTTATAAAATGATTGAGAATTAGTTCATTTTTTTTGCCCAGTGGGCATACATTTCGACAAATTAAACCAACGATATATAAAAAGGTTTGTGCAGATACGATGTAAATAAGTTATCAGTAAATAACAATTATTTAAACAAAACAAATATATGAAAATATTCAAAATATATGTAACAATCATTTTAATAACGGCAATAAAAGCATATAAATAAAAATTCATATCTGTAATAAACTATTTTAATTTAAAGAAGCACATGGGATGATAAAAGAAAGGTCTACGTTTTTAGGTGTTCGCATTTTGTATAATATACTGTATACTTTGGTTATGTCACATTTGAAAATCTTCCTCAAAAGTTTTGAGAATCATTTCATTATTTTTTCCCGAAGATACTAATAATCATAGTTACTTCAAATTAATGAACACGTAGAACTTAGCCTTTACTTGCACCCACAACAAATACATCACGATGTGTTGATACAGCATAAAAAGTATTTATTTTTGATGATCTAACTTTTGTAACTCTTATGTTTTTTAGATTATTAATAAAAACATAATTTTGCTTTATAACGAAATTTTTGGTTTCAAAATGGTAGTTGGCATTTATCTACAATCATTTACTGTCTCTAGACGCAACTTTTGAGAGATTATATGTTTGATATATCAGGTTGGACTCCGATAACACCCACACTAATATGCATTAATACTCAAGAGTACCTCCCTTAAATTTTTGGAACATATCTTTTTCAAAAAATACATGAAGGAACGCAAGGATCACAATCCGAATTCCTTCACTGTGACATGATTTTTTGGGTGTATAATGAGTTAACAAAGAGTATTCCTCTTTGTTATTCTATCTTGTTTTAGAGATGATAGGGATCATTATTTTTGTCAACTTGACTGGAATCTCGCCGAAGTAAAGTTATTATTTCACAAAAAAAAATATATGACATTGTTCACAATAAAAAAGAGCTATTTGGAAGGAACAACGGATCGTGCAAATACCTAACTTCCCTTTTGTAAAGGATAAAGTTTTTAGGTACCTTAATTATGTTGTATTCTCAGAATGTTTTGTTTCTATTGTCTTGAAGGATTCAATGACGTTGCATTCCATGAAATACAAATATGGGGATTTTAATGTATGAAATAAAAGGGCGGGAAGAGTTTAGCTGCAACTTGCTCAAAGACACTAGTTACTACTCTTTAATTAGAACCATCCAATATAATATATTTTTCTACTACATATTAACTACCAGTGGAAATTTTCTTAATAACTCCTTCCTTTAAAGCAGGGTATGTAAAAAACCCAAATTTTTGAAAAACCCGGAATTTTTTTTTGGGGGGGGAAACATCAGTTCCCCTACTATATTCCAAGACGTTCCTAAGTGAACTATACAATGAAAAAAAGGATGTACATAACATGTGTAAATTGAACATAATAATATAATTATTGACGATATGATATAAACAAAAAACAACAACACTATGAGGATTCTGTGTAATACACTAAACAAATTATATTCATATATATATATATATATAATATTATTTATTTACATATATATGGAACCTCCTCGAGGCATCCATTGGACCAATCCAGGCGCTGTTCACCAAGCGCTTTGGATGGCGAGGAATATTTACGCTTTGAATATGTTCTCTGAAAAACTGAAGTACTCCAACAACCATTTTTCCCATCTAAAGAGATTAATAAAACTCTTGGCATTGTTCTAGACTAGCTATGTAAGCAGCTGATGCTCCAATAAACGATTTTCATATTTTCAAAAACATGGTCGCAGTATAGTTATCAAAAACAGAGAAGCCTACAGAAAAAGAAAACCAGTACTTCCCGACATTACTCAGACAACAACCTTCTTCGACCTTCTTGGACCTGAATTGCATTTTTATTTGATGCTTTGGGGTAAATTGTGAAGGCTAACAACTCCAGCCGACTCTTGGGAACATTAATCCTTACGTATTCGACACTAATGATGTTCTGCTCTTCATCCGTGTATCTTTGTACGAAGTCACTAATCATTTTTACTCCTCTTTTAGCTACATCATTTGTTATTTTACCTAAAAGCTTTGTAACTTTAAAATCGGTAAAAATAACAAATGATGTAGCTAAAAGAGGAGTAAAAATGATTAGTGAGTTCGTAACTAAGATAACAACGGATGAAGAGCAGAAACATCATTTATTACAAGTTGTCGAATACACGAGGCAAAAATTCAACAATCTTAGAAAAATCTACAATGAATCAATGACTAATGTATATATGTATGTACAAAAATCAGAACACATAATAAGAAAATTTGTTTTCATGAAATAATTTTTGCTTTGCATTTCTATGTGTATATTTGAGCTTTTGTAGAAATTATGTATTTGAAAATTTGTCAATCAATTAATCTTATTTTATTTCTTTAAAAAAAATGGAAAATACATCGAAGAATGTTAATGAAAGAAAACAGAAAATATTACTGCAGGGCACGTTACATATAAACATCTCACGAAATATGAATCCCTTCTATTGCATCAGCTTCCTTGTTTTCCTTGTTTATATATATATATATATTTATATTTATATATATATATATGGGTGTGTGTGTGTCATCATACAAGCTACATAAGACATCAGATGTCGAGTTTCATATACTCTTCAAAATATTATGGACATCTCTTTATGGAATATCATCAGCTGAGAGCTGCTATTATTGAAGCATCGGCCAGATATTTAAATATCCCTACAGTTTACAGCCAAGAAAGGAACCATGCAGCCTCAAGTGATAATATATGTACCACACTCGTCGCCTTGCTACGCCAAATGTTTTCAACTTAAAGTCAAGCAGGACCAGAAATTCAAAACTTCTACGACAAACAAATAGTTGATATCTTTGCAGTATTTGTAAGAAAATTGCCTGTGTTATATTTTTATGTCTGTAACATTAACTATATTTGTTTGTTTTCTAAAATAATAATATTTTACGATGAACAATTTGATTTGTATGCTTTATTTTTGAAAAATGATCTTAATTTTAAATTAATATGTTTATTTATATGTTTTGATAACAAGATTTTATTTTTATACTATAATATAGTGTGGTATTTTTACTCCTTTTTGTATGTATAATTTGTTGAATAAATACCTTGTTCATCCGGAAAAGGAATGGAGGAACATTGTTTTTATATATCTTTAAATAATTTAGACAAAAGAATAGCTTACTGACAATATAGTATAGATTGATAACAAATAGAGTTCTTTAAGGTGGAGATTATCTAGAAGCTAAACAAACATACTCTTATTTTAGTGCCGACTGTTATAAAAACATAGTGTTTTAAATGACTACTTCAATTCATTCTGTGTTCTTCATTAGAAAACGACAAACACCTGTCTAATTGTAGGTAGGCCTAAATAAAATAGTTTCTCTTGAGAGCTTGAATCATGAGTCAGCATATGAGAAATTGATATTTGTAATTAGGAAATATGTCAAAGTTTGTAAATAAAAAATAAAGAAAAGTTGCTTGCAAATAATAATTAATAAAATATAATTATTTGATGAAATATGAAGGGAATTAATGGAAATATAATTTATGAGATCCTTTTGTTTTTAATTACTGGTGACTCTCGTGCTATGTTCAAATATTACACGCCTTGTATGTTTGTATTTTTTGTGTGGAGAGAAAATAGGTTTAATATGTTTCCTCACGAGGGTAACGAAATTGTGTGTGTGTGTGTGTTAATTTATACCTACAAATATACTACATTGTAAAAACATGTACAATTTTATTGACCTCAAAATAATCAGACCTTAAACAGTTACATAACTTTTTTTGTTGCAGAGAAATATCAATTTATTTTTGCTGGACAAAAGACCAGCAAATAGAATCATGTGAAGATAATGGCATAATAACATATACAGTTGTCGTAACAAGAATTTTATTTGATGAAACTTTCATCAATATAATAATTCACCAATCTCTGTCCGTCTGTATGTCCGCACGCTATCTCCTCCCACATTTATGGTCAGATTTGAACTTTGAAGGTACCTATGGAATCCTTGGGTCAAGACGGACCTAATAAAACTATTTGCTAAGTGATGGGTCCAGAAAGGTAAAAAACAATTCAGACCTTGTCTGATTTGAACTACATACTTTTCAAGGTAAAGAGAGGAAAAAAAAAAAGGAGGAGGAGGAGTTAGAGAAATCGAAAAAGAAAAGGCATCTCATGTGACTTAAACATATTCTTTGTACAAAGTCAAACTTTTTATGAGGAATGTTTGTACAAGACAGAAAATTATTTTCTCTCTCCTCTCTTATATTCTTTAAAGTCTGTTTCACTCACAAACTAGCTCCAAAACCTACACATACCCGAAGGGCGAACATATGGGCGCCGTAGGCGCCCAAATATGCGAGTAAATATATTTGTTGTGAGGAGACCAAACATTTACTCAAAGAAACTAATAATATTTTTATAACTATTAACTCTTTTGTGTTGGTTAGGGACATAACAATAAAACTATTTATAGAACTATACGAGATATATAAAGGATAATAGAGTTTGCCTGCTGGCCATCGGTGAACAAAGAGCATTAATTAAGAATGTGCTGCCAGATTCCTTACTTAAGTCTTTAAAAAGTTGGATTGTGACCAGGTTCGGTATCAGGGAAAGTACAGACTTACACTTTTCCCAAACTTACATCGGATCAAGAAATAGGTGTCTGAATTTGCAGAGTACAGAATAATGATTGAAAAACAAGAATTATCGGCGACTATTTATACGAATCTACACTCAACCACTCCCAATACAAAAATATGTAATAAGAATTTTTAGCTATATTGTTTGATTGTCGGTATCCCAAGCTTAGCTCACTATATACGCAGTGTAAACTGCAATATATGAGACTGTACATTGGGCTTCCTTAATAACTCTCAAGCAACTCATGGAAGTCAGTTGACGTCACTAAGGAAACGTCCTTAATTAACTCCTTTATGAGCCATATTTTCAAAGGGCCTCTATTAGTCGTTGTCGTCGTAGCTATTTATACAGTTAGATGAGTGAGCATTATTGGTATTTGCGGTCGTTGTTTTTGTTGTCTGTCTTGTTGTACGCTCTATTATGTAGCTTTGAAACCCATAAAGCTGCTCTTATTCATATCCAAGGAAGTTTTTTTTTTACCCAACCTTCCATTCCCAATAATGACACACTTGACATACACAGAGATAATCTCACAAAAATAACATTGGCGTGTACCCTATGATTATCGTTATTTCTTTAATTACAGGAGCAAGAAAAGTCATTTCCTTAAAACTTAAAAAAAAGAATGATTGAAAAGGAAGAAGAAGTATTCTATTCTCCACCCCCCCCCCCCCCCCAAAAAAAAAAATTATACCCCTATTCTTCAAGAAACATAGCTATACATGCCAAAAAACAGAGAAGAGGCGCTGAAAAAAACTATGTTTATAGGAAAAAATACGTAATTATTACTGCTTCTGGGAGGAAAAAAAAGGAAGTTTTATTTACAAATATATTTACCTTTTAAAATATGTATTTTTAACACCTAATAAAATAATAAATTAGCCTTCTTCCTAATTACACGGACCCGGAAAAAACACTTATGACGTGTGTATACATTTTTTAATTATTTGTTATTCATGAGGCGTGTATCAAAATATGATAAGGAAATTGGGCAAAATTTTATGTTTGAATGATGAAAAATATAATACATAAAGTTTTGTTTTTCCTATGTGATTAAGTTGAGTTCCATTGATTTGAATATATATTTTTTTAAACATAATAGTATTGGAATGAATGAAAAACGATCTTACGATCTTTTAAAGAAGGTGCATATATAAATCCTTTTCCCTCTCGGGAGTTGAACAGGGGCCCTCAACATCGAAAGTGGAAAACACTATTTTCTCCGAGCCATCTCAGTTCTTAATGGATGTTTAAGGGTTGTTTACTGTTTGATTGAATTGCATTCATTTGGATTATTGTAGGAATAATAAACTATAAATAACTAGCGAATGTTACCCGGCGCTGCCCGGGATTTTCCAACTTGACAACAGTCTTTGGAATAGAAAAAAGATCAGTAACTGTCTTATGATTGTGTGTAACTATCTTAAGATTGTTGTAACTGTCTTAAGATTGTGTTTTTATCTCCTACTTTCTAGTGTATTCTTATATTTTTACACTGTATGGATTTAGCTAATAAATAAACATCTTAACCATTAAAAAAAAGATTATATATAATTTTATTATGTCATCACATGTGATTTTTCATATTAAAATCAGTTCCTTATAAAGATGACATTGGGTCTTCATTGCCATTTTTCCGTTTTTTTGTTCCTTAAGGCTAAATAATAATTCAGACATTGTAAAATAAGTTATTTTCAGTCATTTCATAGAGTGCCTATGTTATTTTCTTTTGAAAAGTAGTCATAGCCATTTTTCCGTTTTGTATCCTTAAGGCTGGGCATTTAACTTCATAAAGATTAATTATTTTTGAAGCCATTTCATAGAGAACCCAGAGTACCGAAGATATGTATGGTAGTGATGAATATAAGAGTATTAGTTTGATCTCCGCTGATGTAGGAAACAGCAAACGAAAAAACTTAAGAGGGACTGCAAATTCATATCTTTATCAAGAAAGTTGAGAGTGATTGACATCACTCTCCATCTCTTGGCATTATAAAATTTGAATAGCGTAATGTTGCATTATAAAAAGTTGTTATTTTCCAAAAAAAAACTAAATTTGGGGGGAAAGACTTATTTTTAAGTAATCATATGAAAAACTAATTTTCCGGTAAACACCCAATAAAACAAAACACGTCATACTACCTCAGTCTCATCCACAGAAAATTTGGTCAAAATCTAAATTGGAAACATAGAGTGCCGAAGATATGTACATTATCTCCTAATGTACAATGTAGGTCACAAAGATTTATAAAATATCTCAATAGACTCTACTTATTTACAGCACCTTGTAATTAGTCTTCATAATAGAAAAAAATAATATATATAAAAAGTCATCATTGCGTCTTCATTGCCATTTTTTCTGTTTTCTATTCCTTAAGCCTCTTCATTGCCATTTCTTCCATTTTCTATTCCTTAAGGTTGGGTATTTAAGCATTATAAAAGGAAGTTATTTTTAAGTCATTTCATAAAGATCTGTATGGTAGCGCTGAATATCAGAGTATTTGTTTGGTCTCTTTGATGGGGAGGGGGGGGGGGGGGCTGCATCAAAATAAAAAAATTAAGAGAAAATGTGAATTCATATATCTATAAAGAAAAAGCTGAGAGTGATGTCACATCTTTAGGCATTATTCAACTTTGGAACTTATGTTGGGGAGAAGTCCGGCACATAAATAACTTATTTTTAAGCTATCTTATGTAAAACGAAATTTCCGGTAAAATCCAATTAAATCAAAAACACGCTCATCCACAGAAAATTTGGAAAAAATCTAACTTGGCAATTTTAAAAAATCGTCAAAAAACGTTTTGGCGAATAAATAAGCATGTCGATGACGAATTTTCCGGGAGTTGACAACCCCACTAAAACACTCCCTGAGCTCTCAAAACTATTCACAGAAAATTTCGTCAAGATCTAATGAACTATTCGGGAGATACAGGGAAACGAACGAACGAACGAACGGAATTCTTTTTTTATTAGTATAGATTAAGCGATCTTATGATCATAAAATGTGTAGAGAAAACCTGTTTGTACCCATACAAATAATAGTCACATATATCAGAGGGATTTGGAAACCATATCTTACCCTTTTATGCCATTATTTTTTGCCAACAATGGTGACGCATTTCACCACCATCATTTAAACAATCTAAGTAATTAAACTTCGTATAAGAATGCTTAAAATTGGTGTGGGTAAAATTGAAATCAAAAATGAAATTGTGTAAAAAATAAACATAAAAATGTCCCGTAAGATTCGTATCCGTGGGATACCGTGTTTTTTTAGTTCCTCCAGAAGAGAAAGCTTCCTGACCAAAAGCTTCATCATTCCACATGGGACTGCAGAGGAGTGGGATCTTGCTGTTAAAATAATCCACTGAATACAGCAGATTATTCTTCTATTCCTCAATGAATTAATTAGCTTTTGAGAGCTTGGCATCGAACGATTTATTTATTGATTCTTTAAAAGCTCCATCGGGAGGAACTACCTTATTGCAATCCGGAAATAAGTGGTCTTGATTGAACTTTTACAAAGGTGCAGTTTCTCTTCCTCGGATCCTTATGTGATTCGCTGACTAATAGAATGTAATTTTATTTATAACTCTAGATGACTCTTTTTTTAAAGGAACCCATTTTTTTAAGTCCCACACCTCCCGATTTATAGTGGGGGCTATATATATATATATATATATATATATATATGGCTAGGGATATTACAGAGAATTTATATGTACATATTTAGTAATTTACTACGACAAAGCCCCCTCACAACGATTATGAATGACAAACAATTTATTTAATAATGCACAATTGTCACTAACTTTGTTCCTTTCCATTAATGAGTGCGATTTAATAGTATATAAAATTCCAATGACGTAAGAATAAATTATGTGTATATTATAATATAGACGTCGTAAAGAGGGTTGTTCCTCCCAAATGGCTTTTGATGATTACAAACGCAATTATCAAATAATAGAGGTTCTTTTTCATTTGATGTGTATGACTCCAATGAATCTTAAGTTTGCTCACAGCTAATAAAATATACTTGACATTCATTTAAAATATTTTTGGTTCGTACCATTCTTTTGTAATCTGCGAGGAGTAGAAATATTTGAATCAAACATTTTGTTATTTTGTATGCACGTCATTTGTAACCTTGCAAGGTCTTGGCGAGTATATAAAAATAGTCCCTGAGGGAGCTCGATAGCCGTGCGTGTTAAGGTCTGTTCAACTCTCAATGTTGGGGCGCAGGTGTGAATCCCGAGAGGGGATGGTCATTTTTGGTCTACCTCATTGATAAGATCCTAGGTTCGATAGACTAATTTTTAATGCTATAATGCTTATTTATATCCTATCGGATGCAATTCTATCGAACCATATAGGCAAAAAAAAGTCCCATAAGACGGGAAAGTAAATAATATGAATGACTAAGATATGTTTAGAGACGTATGCTAGTTGTTCAATTTGACTTCATGACCAAAACATTCCATGGATTGACAATATATTTGCTGTTATTTTAATATTTTTCTGTGAATTTCTTGGAATCGATATATTGATCTGTTAAAAAATAACTTTTCCTTATGAGTTTATTTAGATACTTCAATACATTAATAAGAATAACAAATCTGTGCTTTGGAAAACCGATGAAATATAATATTTGAAACTTAAGGGAGTGTATTAGATCAGTGAAAGCGTGCTCGAATGTAAATGTTTAGGTTGTAGGTTTGACTCCAGAGAGAGGAAGGTCAATTTTGGTCAAATTCATTGAAAAGATTATATGTTCGATTGACTCATTTTATCAAAATAATGCTTGATTAAATTCACACAGATGGAATTATATCGAATCAATAGAAGAAGAAAAAAACTTTACACACGAAATATTTTTACAATGTGTAAATGTTGTGGTTCGGTTTTTTGTGAGTGTCCGTGTTTTTCAACAGTAAAATTATATGAAAATGGGAAAACATATATTAGAGAACAAAGAAATAGGGGGGGGGGGGGGGGGGTATTGCTTTCATTTTTGCGGATCTATTCAAGTCCATATAACAAGTCTAAAATTGCCTCCCTCACCTAGAAAAGACTAAATGTGTTGAAAATATTATAAAACAATGTCTCCCCAATGATTAAAGCAATATATTGTATTGCATTATATTATTTGTTTACTTATATGTCCAATATTCAACACTTACGATTGTCTAAGGTGAATTAATACAGAAATAAAGTTGGTTGTTCGTTGGTACAGAAAAATATAACAAGTCAGAAATGAATGTCGATTTATACATTTCTATAAGTATTTAAAACATATATCTAACATGACTTCTCTTCAAGCCCCTAAAGTGTTGATTGCAAAGCTTTGAATCTTGGTTATGTATTGTACCCAAGGTGATGTAACATATGATAACTTTGCTTTATTCATATAACTGTATTTTCTAATAACACCGCTGCCATGGAATAAATTTAAAAAATGAGAAAGTGATTCAAAAGCTGGACTGAGGAAATAGTTTCGATTTTCAAGTTTCAAAAAACTTATTTTACAAAAATAGTATTCGAATTTCATATTTAAAATGTCATTTGTAAAATATATATACATAAATATATTTATGATAATGATTGATATTTTGATTTTTTAAAGTATATCTAGGGAAATACATATATATGGATAAAATTAAGAGCTTTTTGCCCTCCAGGTTGCTTTTTTGATTTATTGTTACATATATATATATATATATATATGTGTGTGTGTGTGTGTATATATATATATATGTATATATATATATATATATATTTTAGCGATAAATCCGGAATCACTTTTAAAGGCCTTTTTCACCTCTTCCAGTGCCTAATTTAATTAATTTGAACTAGGTTGGGAGAGGCCTGACTCTTTTCTTTCGAATTTTAAGAAAAAAATATTAAAAAAACAATGCCTCATCATGGAATATATATATATATAGAATGAATTTTAAAGTTCCACCAATTATAACTATAGCATAACAGGGGTTTCAAAGATAACACACATGTGCCCTTTTGTTTTGCCAATAATAACTGTAGCAATAAGGGGTTCAGACAAAGCCAACATTGGCCCATGGGTTCTGCCTAAACAATTTTAACTTAAAGAGGTGTCAAAACAACTCAAAATTTGCCATTGGCTTGCTCGGTCGAACTAAAGGACCACTAGGTTTTATTTTCAATCACATTATGCAATAGTTTGTATCAGCAGAGCCCAAGGACCCTTGGGTGGTGGGTTTGAAACCCCCATATACTATAGTTGTATTCGGCGTGATCCCAAATATTTCATTGGTATAATCGGTGTAACCCGTTTGTTAATTTGATACCCCATATGTCACTAATATACTCAATGAGACCTGTGTTCCTTAATAAGTTGTTGTCCATTAGTCCATCAACAAGTTTGGACGGGTTTCGATCCCCAATGTCGGAAGAGCCTGGTTACTTTATTAAATTGATATTATTAGTGCATATTGGAGAAATCCATTCAACAGATTCTCAAATGACATGGATCGAGGCCTATACGAAGCGACAATTAATATGGTTAAGGATTACATTCATCTCCCTGAATTATGCTCGGTCCTATTAGCCGCATTGAAGTAATTATTTATTGCAAAATGTCAACTGTTTTTATTATTCCCTCCCTTTTTCATTCAACCAATCACATTTCACCTTTTTCCTACGTCTAAATGTATCCTTGATACGCCGGTCACAGGTAACTTAGTAGTTCTGAGTACGCCATGGATTACAACTGTTATTCAACTTCTTTAGGGGTTTAATTGGAGTAGGCATTTAACATTTTATAATCAGGATACTATACATATTTGTTTTTTCAACGTGTTTCAAAGGTAACGAAGAGGTAATTATCTCCTTTCAGAGTTGGCATACAAAACCCTAGGTTGTAGGTACATATGGCTCCTCAAGCATTAGTGAGGCCATGACCTTAAGGGGGTAATCCCCCCCCCCCCCTCATCATGAGTAAAAGAATTGCCTGGAGATTGATGATCCTAATAATCTTGAGTAATCTGTACCTTCATTAAACTTTATATTAACAATAAACACAATGAGACAGCATATATTGAGCATGTTTGTTTGCTTTTGCATTTGGAATCATCATACCAAAAAGGCGGAATACTCCTTTATATTATTTACATATTGTTATTTCCTAAATATTTTTCCCTTTTGCATTTATTATTTTTAGGACTTGTTTACAACAGATGGAGCTATAATGGTAATTAGACTTGAAAAGGAATGCCTTTTCTTCCCAAGCTCAAAGTGTGTTTATATATACGTTAAGGACCAAATAAATACTTTGTTTTCCTAACAATAGACCATATACAGCCAGGAATATTATTAACTTGTTTTAAGTTAGATTTTTATTCAGATTCATATGTACATATGATGTATGGGACTCGTTATGTTTCGTAGGAACGGAAGAGAGTGTTGATAGTCAATTAGTTCAGGCATATTTCTTCCCGCGAAAAGAGCCCTCACGGAACCTCGTATATCTTGCATTATGAAGTGGGCTCCAAATTAGAGTTTGATTGATATATTTTTTTGATAGATTTCAATATCACCATAAAGACTATTGATAAATGTAGCGTTTATATAATGGCAGGTATGCCCGGACATTTTTAATCTTTTAAAATTATAGAACTGCAAGATAAATTGTCCATAATTGTCCCGTAAAATGGTGTAGTGAATCAACGTTAACATATAATTTTATTTCAAAATAAGAGTTTTAGTTACCCAATACGTACAATGTGTCAGATTTTACAAATAGCATAGTTTGCCGGTAGTTAAAACACATTCGTCATTTTTGTAAATGACAATATTTTTAAAGAAACTAATGGTCAAAGTAGTACTTTAAGAATTTCATGTTCGAAATATTTGTTAACCAAAAATAAACTATCCATCCATAAACGGATTTATGTACTTATAAAAGGGATCAATAGTTAATGTGGCAATATATTAAAGTAAGAGCTGCTGCATATATCATATTCAAAATAGGGAATGACCACAAATATTCTAAAACACTTATTGCTCCATGAAGGACCTACATATATATTTACAAATATGTAAACACAAAAATACTAACTTGAGTAATTCTGATAAACTATTGTACAAACAAAATACCTCTTACTTGTTGTTTGTAGTTGTAATATAAGCCAAGTGTTATTTTAACACCTTGTTTTAAAGTATATTGCTTCGCTTCTTGCGTAATATAAATTAATGTTTATGGGGCTAAAGTATGAGTCGTGAGTCTGCCTTAATTTTTATTGCTTTTATGAATTCCTCCAAGTCAAGGTTTGGAGCCCCTCATTCACCAATTTTCATTTAATGAAAACTCGGCTAATTAAATTGGACAATAATGCCGTCATGATGAAAATCTCTTAATCCAAGAGAGGGAAAATAGATATCGACTTTAGTACATAAGTCGGGATCTTAGCCTTGGTGCTTACAGATTCTATGACTGTTTCTGGCCGTGAAAAAGAGAGAGGGGTAAAAGGGAGGGATAAAAGGAAAGAGAGAGGGAAAGAGAGGAGAAGAGAGGGAGATAGAAAACTGAGAGAGAACTTCCCTCTCTCTCTCTTCTTCCTTCTATCCCTCCCTTTATCCCTCTCTCTTTCACGGCCAGAAACAGTCATAGAATCTGTAAGCACCAAGGCTAAGCTCCAGATTTCCATTCTTAGGCATTGCATAACATATCTTCAATGTTCTAAATTACATATCATTTTATCAAGTATTATTAAGGTTATTAAATTAAATATCTATGCATTAAAAGTGGTTGATTGGAAAATTCCAATTGTTATAACACCGATTAATTAATGATCCAAGACTCGACTTACAAATTATTACAAGTCTTATTCGTAGATTCTTGGATTCCATCCTGAAATAAACTAACAATAGGGAATGATTTTTATTATTCTTCAATGAAATATATTTACTGGTAATATGAAGATTTCAGAATATGTATTTTTAATATTAATAAACTACTAAGGAAATATTTTTAGTAATATGGATCAAATGAAAAAATATATTCAAAGAACTCATGAAGGAGTTTTATTAAGTCGTTTTAAACATTTGGTCGTTGGTATAATGTATTTATCAGATTTTTTTAGATTCGTGTTATACGTTTATTTGCAAATCTCTCATTTCCATCTTCATTTTAAAAGCAACCCCAACTCGGATGATAGGAGAGTAATTCGGAATGAATAATTAGGGAATCCAGAAACTATTCTATTGGACCTATTGATTGAACGAAGTGACATTGGATCAAAGACTATTTAACTAAAACAATGTTATCTAAGCAACTATCAATGCAGGGATCAAATAAATCCAGTGTACTTAAATATAAAGTAATCAGAGTTCATCATTTGACGTTACACCTTCTTGTATCTTTTTATTATTGTCATTTATGATCAGCAAACGCAAGGCACTGTTTATCCAATTTTGTACATTTTCACTTGTATCGGTAATATTGTAGAGTAATTATAAACATATGGATGCCTCATAATATTTATATATTCTTAAATAATGTGCTCCAGCGGTCTGGAAATCGTGTTCAGAACATAATATTAAATTAAGTATATGAAAATAATTTTAATGTTCAAGGATAGAGAAAAACAAATTTATCCTTTATTGTGTGAGATGAAATAAATATATTTGGCTTCAATATCCTGAGGGATGCTAAAAGTATTTGATAAAGTTAATTAAAGTTAATATATCAGATAAATAAGAACATTAATAAATTAAAAAACAAAGGAATGACTTAGGGAACACGATTTTAATATAGTAAAAATTAAAGTTGTTACGTTGGAGTACCCATTTTAAATTATAATGTCTATTTTGTAATGAATTCATGTATGTAAACCTTATAAGAAAGAAGCTACAAAAAACATGGATTATTTCTTACCTCTTAATAAATCCTTTTTTAAAGCAATGCTTTTATTTAGTAACATAAAAATGAAACTACATAACATGATAGAAAGTTTTAAGTTCTACAACAACATTAAACATTATAGTTTAAAATAAATTTTCTAATAAAAAGGCCAATATTTCCAAACATAATACAAAACTCTGCTTAAAAATGGGTACGATATTCATAAAAGTTTAAAACATCAGTCTTAATACAATATTAAATAAACACATAACAAACATAAATTAAGACCACGGGTATTTAAAATGATATTATTAACAAAAACAAAAAAGGAACACCGAGATCAATATTGCCATGACGTAGATTCTTTTTGTAAAATTAAAGAATTTTTCTTTAAGGCTTGAAGGTATCGTGCTAATAGGGAAGGATATAACTTATTTAAAGGTTCATCTATATAATAATTCACCAATCTTTGTCCGTCTGTATGTCCGCACGCTATCTCCTCCCACATTTATGGTCAAATTTGAACTTTGAAGGTGCCTATGGAATCCTTGGGTCAAGACGGACCTAATAAAACTATTTGCAAGGTGATGGGACCAGAAAAAAAATCCATGTCTGATTTGAACTACCTACTTTTCAAGGTAAAGAGAGGAAAAAAGAAAAGAAAAGAGAGTTAGAGAGAATAGAAAAAGAAAAAAGCATATGACTTAAAAAATATTCTTTGTACAAAGTCAAACTTTTTATGAGGAATGTTTGTACAAAACAGAAAATTATTTTCTCTCCTCTCTTATATTCTTGAAGGTCTGTTTCACTCACAAACTAGCTCCAAAACCTACCCATACGAAAGGGCGAACATATGAGCACCGTAGGCGCCTAAATATGCGAGTATTTAAAATACACTGGGGGCTTCAGACGGCCTTCAATACTTGGTTTGTCGTTCACTTTTCAAATTTTTCGTAATAATGATAAGGGGTGAGCTTATTGTGTTGTAATATTCATAAGTATAGTATAAAGATTATAATATTTTGATTTTATGAATTACTGAGTTCATACGGATTTATTGAGACAATCTGATCTCCTTTATCCCTACATAGCATAGGCATGAATCAAATGGTTCAGACCATAGAGATATAAAGACACAGAGAGCTTATTGGATTCTTCAGAGAAGTACGTCCTTGTGCTCGATATAAACAAATATTTATATCGCTATGAGCGACTTACGATGACGTAGTACAATTTACTTTGTATATATTGGGCTCATGCGACAGCTGAACGATGTTTCACTGATATTGGAGGGAATAAGCTCTCTCTATCTTTATGTCTCTATGGTTCAGACAGATTGAAACTGAAGATTGACAAATTATAAATGTTTTGGATAAGCTAATCATATTGAGGAAAATCTTCTTTTTTGTGCTTTATTCGAATCCCAACTGTTAAAAAAAGGAATTAAGATCTGCAGAAGAAAAAAAATATTCATTAAGAGGAAATAAACTTCTTCAACGCGGATGCAGTATCCTTAAGACCAGATGACGTTTTTGTGAGCATCCTTGAGGGAAACAATTTCTTCCCTTAATGGAGCAATACTTAAAGGATATGATTACGCTTTCCACCAATACTCAATAAAGTCAGACGAACTTTTAATGATTCAACCAGTGCCCTTGCATAGAATGTTCAAGCAGGATAGGAGTTTACCTTCAATGATCTATTGCAGCGATACTCAACCCGCGGTTCGCGAGTCGAATGCGGCTCCTTTAAGACTAGTTGCGGTTCTTTTAAGTCCCACAACGACGACGTTTTTTTCTTTTAGAAAATAATTTCAAAAATATATATTTTCTTAAATCTAGAAAATGTCATCACTTTCTTTTAGAAAATAATTTTTAAACTTAAAAAATTAATAGCAATTTTTTTTCTAAAAAAAACGTCATCACTTTCAGAATGACGAAGGAACGAATAAATTAAAGACCCGTCCCGGTTTCAGCCGGCTCCCCGCGAAAAAAAATGTCCCGGTCGTTCCTGATTATTATTACATAATGTGGCACTACATGGCTCTTGCAAAAATATTTTTTCGAGAATGTGGCTTCTGATAGGAGTAGGTTGAGTACCGCTGATCTATTGAGTAATTTACTTTTACCAAATAATATTCTTAATAAGCATATATTTCATTATATTTTTTTACTATGCTATACGTATAAGATACTAATACTCACGTGGTTTTTTCAATATTTCTAGTCCTTAACACGACGTCAGAGTTTTGGAAAACTTAATAATTAAATGTATAATATATAATTATTATAATATAACTGAAAATCGTCCACTAACAAGTTGCTAGCAGGAAAATTGCCCGAAGAGAAAATTGCTTTATTAACCAGATCAAATCATGCGTGATATAGCCTTGCAGGCTCTTCCGACATGGGGATCGGACCCTGCCCAAACTTGGTAATGGAATAATGGACAACAACTTATTATAGACCACTGGACTCATTGAGTAAATTAGTGACATATGGGGTATCAAAACAACTAACGGGCTACACCGATTATACCAACGAAATATTGGGGTTACACCGATTACAACTGTAGCATATTGGGGTTTGAAACCCACCGCCCACGGGCCCTTGGGCTCTGCTGATCACACTATTGCATAATGGGATGATAAATAAAAAAACTAGTGGCTAATGGTTCCACCGAGCAAACCAATGACAAATTTTGAGTTGTGTTGCAAACCTCTTCAAGTTATATAAAGTGGAACCCAAGGACCAATGTTATTTGTCTCTAAGCCCCTTATTGCTATAATTGTTATTTGATCCCATATATATATATAATTGAGATATACCAAAAATATTAATGGAATGGATCAATTTTTATAAATTAAAATGTAAAAACTGAAGGCAGACTTTATGTAATTTGTTTTATAAACAAAGTTCTTAAACACAAATACTAAAATTAATATTCATTAACACTATAGAAAATATATTAAAATCCTAATTATATACAAAAGTCTAAAACTTTACTACCAATCAAAAGTATTAGTTTGAATAACATACCTTCAAGGAATATTAACCCATTACTTCCATGACTAATTTAAAATGAATTATTTTTTCTGAAAATTGGATATGTTATCCCTTTTAGTATAAATATGGATAAAAATGATATATTTTTTCTCTACCGCCCCTCAGACCTTAGCAATGGTCGCGTACTTTAAAGTACGTGATGGAAGAACTAAGAAAAATGTTTTCTTTCTCTTTTTTAATTTTATTTAGAAACTAAGCATATCAAAATAAATATTTTCATTTATATACAGTTCTTACAATTATTTGCTTTATAACTGACGCAAATACCTAAGATCAATATTTTATATCATATACTTTTTGTGTGGTAGTCCGAAAAACATTGTGGGTATCCATATCACATCTTTTGCAGCGAAAAAAGGATATCTTTTGCTTGTTTTCCATTTCCTTACAATTTTGACATACTGGTTTCAGGACGTGAATTATGATGTCATACATTAAGCATTTTTTTGTCTCGTGGTCTTGAGATATATTGAGTCATGGGGCTTTATATCCGTGATGCAATTGAACCAATGAGACACAACTTTTGATGAAATTTACTTGTGACATTGAAGCTTGACGTTTATAATTTTCTAGCTTTCCAACTCGTCTATAGAGGCGCCAGGCCTGCACCATTTGGACATTCAAAAACCAGTTGTATAATGCCCAATACCATTTTTTAGTCCGCAAAGCAATTCTATAATTTGAGATTGAGTTATCCAGCAAGTCAACTCCATCCATATGTTGACTATAAACGATAGATGAATTAGGGCATGCTGTGGGTATTTTCTTCCGTTGTTCTTTATTGTATTTCTTTACATATCCAATTGGCTCCGAATCCAAAAAAGTTTGACCCGGAATCTTTCCACGCTGTAACGCACAAATCGTTGTCAATATATACAGATTTCATAAAACCTTTGTTCGCCTTGTTCATTGATTTTTTGTTGGTAGGTTCAGTTTGTTGATCATTATTTGCCTCATTGTTCCAACTATTCCAGGGCCTTTAGATCCCAAATAATCCATAAGGTCAAGAGAAGTAAATAAATTATAACAAACAATCTTATGGCCTTCTTTGAGAACCAGTTGCTTTACCATTTCAACGACCACTTCTGGACCCTGTCTCTAGATGTAATCTTTGTATTTTCCCCATAGGGAAGACAATAGACAAGCTCTCCAAATGCATACCAGATTTTGAAACCAACGCATACTGGTTTTCCACGCAAAAATTGTTTGAGGGGATGAGGTCCAAAGTATTTCACCATTGACTCATCGATCGAAATGTACTCAGTTCTTTGAACATACATTTTTGCAGTTTGATTTATGCAGTCCATCAAAAGTTGCACTTTCCAAAATGGATTTGTAGGATATAGAATACTTTCGAAATGGGTATATCGCATTAGTTTTTCATGGTTTGATCTGGAGATTTTTTTACAAAGTTGCATGTATCTTCCCTCGTTTCCCAATACATTCTTTTGGAAGATGCTGTCATATAGCCACTCAAAAAGGCACAGACATGACGTGCTCTAATCATATTGATGTCTATAGAGAGAGCAAAATCGATGTCATTATTTTTCATTGCCACTTTTTTCGTTTCTTCTAATATCTTATCATATATTTCGTCCGTATTGAAAGCTTAAGGAAATCAAGAGGATTCTATAGCTCATCTAAGTCTACGGGAATATTATCAAGATTCGAATGAAGGTTTGATTCGAACGATTTAATCTTCGAACCAATCTGATTCTTTTTTTTTTTCGGTTATAATTTTTTATTCGGCTATCAAATATTATAAGACAGTGTAAAATAATAACTATACTAAAATACAAGACAACTATAAATAAATAAATAACTTTTTTTCAATTTGTATGGTCCAAATAGAATGTAGGCCTTTAGAATACTAGGGGAAATTAGTTTATTTTCAGATAAATTAAGTTTTAAAAACTGCTTCACCAATGATAGCGCAGGGCAGTCAACGAATGCGTGTAAAATATTGTTGTATAAGCAACCACAATTGTTGCAGGGGTAATAAAATTTTATTAATTGTCCTGAAATTTGAAATTGGGCAGTAAATTTTAGCCCGTCTACAATGCCCTGCGTAGAGTGGAGAATCCTTTTCTCCCAGGAAAGAGGCAAGCCAAGCATCTTGATAAAAAACTCTTTCTTTTTAGTAGATTGTATCCTATCTCAGTTTTAACACGAGGTAATTGGTCCTTCAAAGATTGCGAGGATTTTTTACGTCTTTCTTTTCTTCGTTTTATAGTTCCAGTAAAAATTAAATGGTTCATCATCATCATCAGAGGGAAAACCACAATATCCGATGGATTGTTTGGAGGTTAGTCTTCAAGTAGATCCAAAATTTCAATTGTGCTAAGTCCAGAAGTTCTGAATGTCCAAAAATATTTTTAGAAAGATATAATATGTATGTATAAATAAACAAACACAAATGTTCAGGTCATCTTCCATCGCGTACTTTAAAGTACGTTCAAAATCTGCAAAGTAATTTTGAACACAAAAACTACAATTACAACATTTTTTTATCGAGAAAAAAGTTTGAAATAATATTGTCAGTAATTAAAGAAAAAAAATCAAAAATGTGACAATACTTACGTTTTTTAATGGTTGAACTTGATGGAAGCACAGATTTTTTCATTTTGAAACATTGACTTTATTCTTTGACTATTTATAACAAGCTGAATCATTTTCGGTACAGTGAGATAAAATAATGAGTGTTATTAACACGTAAATCTATCTATTTAATAATAAAATAAGCTTCTAAGATAAAGTATTACCACAAAATCAGGTTATAACGCGTACTTTAAAGTACGCAATGGAAGTAATGGGTTAAAAGAGCTTTCCATAGGAGTCAATATATGACATACAAATACAATCTAATCGAAATCGTTAATTATTTTTGGGCTTTTATTGATAAAGAAAAAACAAAGTCAAAGGAAGCCATATTCTTTATTATTTTTCTTATTCAAAGCTCTAAAACACAAAAGTCTAAAATTATGAATTATAATTGAGGTAAGTTAAAAACAATACTAAGTCAAAGGTAGTAATTAATTTAGACTTTTCTTTAAACTTAGTTTATTATGCCTTATGTTATCTTTTAAATGTTTTTAACAAAGTGTCCATCTTAAAATATGACGTTGTTAGTCAATTCAAGATGGCGATCAAATTTAATTTATTGATAAAATCGTCAAATTCAGTATCCCTAGAAAACATTTTGACTCATAAGAATCTCGTGTTAGGTGTTGTTATTATTTTCAATGAACTGCCCAGAGCAGACATCAAATGAAATACGGACAACCCACCGAAATTCACATAATTGTCATTGTGAACTATTGTTGTCTTATTTGTCTCTTTGGAACCATTGATACAACAAAGAGGTTTTACCATTCATTCATCATGGAATCATCATCATTTGTCACAATGGAGTGTCTAAGCTAACCTCTCAATTTAATCCACCAAGAAGTTCTCCCCTTCTGGCAAAGATCTCCTCCCTGTGTGATCAACTTATCCACAAGTGACTTCTTGTGAATGTGTGTTTACCCTCCTTAAATGTCTTAAAGATAAACACTTGATGATAAATAATTTACACTCCACTTAAGTAATGGAGAACATCAGAGTCACCATTAAGAACACCCATTTGCATGACTCGTCATTTAATCAACAACGCATTGTTGCCGCAACAAAAAGAGGATATGTCTTCGTCAAATCATTCTTTACTCAATCTGCATATGTGTCTATTATAATGTTGTTTATTTTATGTAATTTAATCATTATATTTTCAAAATGACAATTATTTTTGTCAAGAGATACATTTTTTTTTGGGGGGGGGGTTCGAGAAAATTGTAATACACGTGTGGATAGAAATCAATATTATGTTCTTTAATTAGTTTATCGAACAGAATATTAAACCGTTAGATTAGGGTCTATAACCAGTCTTAGGTCTGGTGTTTTTCCCCTTAAGAAGGGTTGGCAGTGGATATCAAGATATACAATTAAAATAATACACAACGAGGAGAAAGCTTCGCGAGAAAAATGTCCAAGAGAAAAAAGACAACGAGAAAATTGACTGACTTTAAAAGATCCAGCGAGGTAAATTGCCGTTGACAAAATTACTGGCACCATTTGTAAGATATTGCTAAACTTCAATCGTTTTCCAGAGGATAAGAATGTTATTTTAGTATTTTAATTATTTCATCGCACTCAAAATTCTTTCTTTGAGTTTGATCAATAATGGCATGTCCCTCTCGGTAGCGGAACCTGCGTTCTCAACATTGGTAGTCGGGCACGTTTCCAATGAGCTAACTCACTCCCTTAATATATATATTTTTTTTTGAAAGGGAAGGCTATAGTACAAGAAATATATCTGATCGCCTAATTTAGTCATCGAATGAATATATTGACTTACATTACCTTAAAACTGTTCAGTGTACATTTGTGAATTAAGGTTTAAATTTTGATGGAATGGAAATATCTTTTTCCAGAGGATCTGCTGTGTTTACCGAACCCCTTTAATCCTTGATTTTGTTATCGTCTCATTGATTCTAATTATATTAGATTATTAGACCTGGAAATTGATATTTGGCCATGCTCTACTTCTGGCAGAATGATCAATATTGATAATTTACAAATTTAAAAAAGAACGTGCAAATACTCTTACTGTTGATATGAACAATGTCAATCAAAAGCTGTATATTTTTATCCGAATCGTAGATCATTTCTCGAAAATACATTAGACATTCTTTCGGAGTTTTTGAATTAGCTTTTCTTCTCGGAGAAATAGAAAAAAACTTGTAAAAAATTGAGGAATATAACATATCGATTGGATACAATCTGCCAACAACTACTGATAACGACGGTATATTTTTTTTACCGAAGCTCTGGTTTTGCTTATATATGTGTACTAGGGCGATAACTTTTTTACAACCTCATATTCCTGTGCCATCATATGATGAACTTTTATGAAAGATTAAATAAAATCTATTTTTTTAGTTTATTTGATGAAAAAACCTCACGCACAAAATTATTTTAAATAATTTAATTAAGAGCTTTTTGACCAGTTCTTGAAGTCAAATGAAACATATTCCAGTTTAAACAAAAACTTTAAAGAATGATATGTATACTATTGTATAGCAGAATAAAGGGATAGAAAACAATTGGTCAATGTCAATTGGTCACATTAATATCATTGGAAAAGACGAATCTCAGGGGGAGGTTGTCCTTGTTGCGGCAGGACTCGTCCAAGTCCTGCATAACTTTGATCACACGCACGCAGCATTGGTTGCTTCGGGCAATATTGATGGGCGATTCATCTCTTTTCCAGTGGGTTTCTAAGAATTTGAGACCTTTTGGGTATCCATCCAGAGCAGATGATAGTTCTTCGAAATCCTCATCGCAGAACAATTGGTTGCTAAACCAATGGCCGGCCCATGGGTAAGAAATAATGAACAGATTTTACGCAGCCTGGTTCGAGTTTCAGGCATCAGAATGAATGCAAGGAGGGCTAGAATGGCACGAGAGTTCCAGCGTGCATTGCTGATGTTAGGAATCTGCTGAAAGTTAACAAAAGGGACCTCATCTTTCTCAGTGAAGTGTCGGAAGACACGATCAAGGTGATACAGAAATTTCATGTTGTCTCTCCAACCGCCTGTTTCCTTGATCTCAGCTTTTCCATTGCTGAAAGCTGCCTTCAATTGGTCATACTTGCGCACCAAGTCCTTCACAAAGAAGTACTTAATATCTGGGGATTTGGTTGAGTCATGGAGCTCATAGTCCATGACAATACGGAGGATGCGATCGAGCACATGGTGCTGACAACTGATAAACTTGGGTCTAGGGCTCCCATTCTTTTCAAACATCTGCTGCGGCCGAATGACAACACCAGACTTCTTCCCGGTGTTGACGCTTGTCGTGTCGGCAATTATCATCAGAATTGATCCCCACAAGTTGAACTCCTGCAAGACATTCTGGAGCCCTTTTTCAATGGTTACAGCTGTACCGTCTTCAATTGAAGCACAGTCAATTTGATTTCCTTTGCTTCATTTTTTAGGACCACTGCTTGGTGTTCAATGCCATTGATTTTTTTACCATCGAAGTGCAAGCTCCACTCCTCCTGATGAAGTGTGCTAACCAAGTGCTGCTTCACTTCAGCAGCTCTCCTGTAGAGAGCTTTGTGGATTCCTGGCTGACTTGGGGTCCGAATCTCGATGCCCTCACCTGAAAGCTGACGGCATACCTTTGCTGCTTTGTGGGTCGATAGCTTTGAGCTTGTAACAAGTCGCCTTGCAACACCAGTGGGGTTATACTTCCTTGTGCTTGTTGATGGTGCAGCCTCATCTTCCATAGAACTGTCTTCACAAGTGTCACATGAGTCCGTAACTGTTTCAGAGTAATCTAATGCTACTGAGCTGACTTAGTTGCTGAATTGGACACATCCACTTCCAATGTATTCCTTCGCTTAGATGGGTGGATAATCTGGGCACTGGCACGTTTGCCAGTAAAATAACCGACCTGGCCTTTGCTCTGCATTTGCAGTTCGTACAGGTTCTTATCCTCTTTACAAAGCCATTGGCCTTTCACCTTGGTCACATCGAACAGTTCATTCAATGAATCAAAGTTTTGCTTTTTCCTTCAATGGTTATACTCTTGCAGGAGCTTTTCTAGTTTTGCACGGATGGCTTGATCTGATACAGGCGGGAAGTTCAATGTCGTCCTCCATAAAGCTTTCAGCTGCACAGCAATCAGACCGACCCTCTCTTTCCGTTCTTTGGCGATGGATTCAAGGGATTTTAAACGTCCCATCACGTAGCTTTTCAGGGGCATGCGGCTCCAGTCACTCAGGGGTTCTTCGTGGATTGCCACATTGCCTCTTCTTGATGGTGCTTGGAACTGGACCAAGTTCTTTCTCCAGGTTTCCTTGTTCTTCTCTGTGGTAGAGGAACTTTTCTTAAACGACATTCTGTTCTTTACTAACCTATACTCCTAGAAACAGAATGTATAAGATAGTAGAGCGTGTCCAGTTTCCACTGCCCAGGAGGTAATAGAAGAATTCAAAACACTATAGAAGGTCAAGCAAAGTGGTAGAATATTCTAAAATCTCACGTGAGGTTTGTCCCTTTTAAGCTTCCACCAGCCAGCACATCGTGTTCAACTGGTTTCGGATTATTCAATCCGGTTAATTCATTAGAGACACTTTGTAAATGTTTCCTTATCGTTATCGAATTTAGCCCTCATTTACGTTAAGGGTGAATTTTTCAAAGTGCTTTGTGCTTGACGTTTTTGTTAGTTCAATGAAATAAAGGTCATTTTCGGCAATTATAAGCAAAAGTTCATTCATTCGTGCTACAGGTAATCATTTTTGTGAAAAAAAGTCAAAAAGTTATTACCCTAATGTGCACAGCAACTCTGTTGTTCGTGGATAAAACACTTCGAATCAAGTGGTCGCAAGTGGTGTCTTCGATAAAACCAGTAAAGGGACTACTGTTTATTTTGAGCATCGTATGGCGGTCAATTAAGAGCGACATGCCATGATTTGCTTCTCGTGTGAGACAATTTTATCGAATAGTAGGCCATTTATTTAAAAAAAATCATACATACAATTATAACTAGAGGCATATATACACTCAGAGAGTGCAAACCTCCGCCGTCACGGGGTCCTTATGAGCCTTCCGAGGCGGATTTTTCATGACTGGGGCGCGAGTAGAGGGACGGGGGAGGGTTCACCTCGACGGAAATTCCGAGAGGAAGACGCTCCCGGCACCCGATTTCACAGCACAGCGACATCTATTGGCAGAGTAGGCTAACTTGAAATATTTATTAGTATTTAGCTCGTTTTGCATCTTAATTCTGCACTCAGAGATGCCAAAATTTAATCACTTGTTACTTTTGGCATTTCCAACAACTCCACAAAGTTTCATCCAAATCCGTTCCGTACTTTTTGAGTTATCCTGCTGACAAACAAACAAACAAACCAACGCCAGTGAAAACAATACCTCCTTCGGCGGAGGTAAATATAAATAGCAAGAGAGGTTGTAATATCAAAATCATAAATAAACATTTTAGTTTAAAGCAAGACCCATCACAACATCATAATCTAAACTATATTAAATGAAAATGGGTAACACGAAATATATAAACAATTTTTATAAACTGTATATAAGAAAAAGTTTTAAAGCAGGGCTCCTTCGACGACTTAATTTAAAGTCCTCTTATATCTTCTAATAATGAGCCTCAAACGAGAGCAAAAATGATAGTACCACTGAGGAAAAAAAATTATCATATCCAGGCTAAGTCCCATAACATCACTAGCTTACTTAGAATGTGGAATCTTCAGGGCAAAGGCTCCATATGTTGCAACCGAAGAAACAAATAACGTTATATGTTGATTAATTTTATCCACAAGAATACAAATCTATCGAACCATATAGGCAAAAAATGAAACATTTTGTCCCCAATACAATGGCTCAAACAAGTGGATTTTGATCGGCCAAAATGTCGAATTGATGATGATTGAACTTGAATAAAAAAGGTTATTTAGTGTCTTTTATAACAAACAATAGTTAATACGCCAAATAGTAAAAACCCGTGGCTGACAGCAACGAAATAACAACGTTATAAATTGAGCATGTTTTAATCACGCTTTTTACCAAAAATCAACCCTTGCACATTGTGACACGTGTTTTCAGACCCTCTTCTTAAAAGACAAACCTATTATATACCTATTAAGGTATAATTCACCACATATGCATGGCTGCATAAAGGCAAGACCAGTCCACACATTGGAATTCCAATCATTCTTCTACATAGACTTGCTTTTTTTGCAAAGACCTCAAGCACACAATGTAGTTCAAGGGCGGTGACGGATAATTGCATAATTGAAAGATAGTTATAAAAAAATGAAGCGTGCTCCTCCAAGCTCTTGATCCCTACTGATCATTATAAGTCATTTATTTTGCTGCTTCTTTAAGTATAATTATAATCTAAGAGAGCTTTACAGAGTGTACGAAGAAGAGGATCCTTCCTCATAATTGCTCTTATTTCCTTTCTTGATTCAAGGAAGTATTTATTATTATACTTATTGCTGTAGTTTGAGGAGGAGGATCCTACAAGCAATCCGGATGGCAGGCCTTATTGTAAGTCCATGCAAAATATAATAAGTAATAGTATGAAAGAAACATATGTTCTTTCACTCAATGTCAAGAGATGTTTGTTTAATGGTGGCTGCTGTAATAGTTATTTTTCCTGCGTGCTCGATTACAAATTGCTTACTTAAAAAAGATGGAGGGGAAAAGAGGAGGTATTGCATCAGATTTTGAGCCATCTGAGATGCGTAAATTTAAAGGGTGTAAAATGAAGAAGCCTTCAATCTATTGGAGTAACACATGGTTTCTTCATTAATTCCCTCAATGACCTATAAATAACTGCATACTCTATAGTAGAGAAGGACTTAGATGGACATAACCAACCTAAAATAGATGATGCCCCACCGGGATTTGTGAATAGAAAAATGGAAATACTGCAATCAATTGAGGGCACTGATTTAATTTTATATAGTGTTTAATAAAAAAAGCAGTAATTTAGAACGACGTCCCTGGATGTTGATTGTCATTTCTTCCTTTTTTTATTCCATAAAACTCTGTATTTAGACTAAAGAGAAATAAAGGATTTCCTTCTTTCCTCGTAGTTTAATCAACTAAAAAAATAGATTTTGTCTTGCAAGGGATAGCCCCCATCTATACAAGAACTAGTATTTTTTTCTTTCTTTATTGAGTATCCAGTTATTATATAAATTGGTGCATTACGCTCATAACGCAGGTTTTCTTTTGTTTTGATTTTTTAATCTTTATGGTTCGATAAAGTTGCGTCTAATAGAATATATATATATATATATATATTGCCCCGAATCCTTGAAATGCAATATGAATTCATGGAATTTAAACGTTTTCTAATAAAAGCCACAAAATTCATAGATATTTCATCATTTGCACAAAATATCTCCTTATAAAAACTCTTGACTGACGAAAGAATTTGAACACCAGAAATAGATGAAGGCATTGATACAAAGTGGGACAAGCGAGAGCAAAATGGTAAAAGATCACATTGTGTCATCAAAATTAGAGCAAATGATATTTGTGGTGAGTCTGATGAAAAAGATCCTCAACCATTGGAAGGTAAGTCCATATAAATGGTGTTAATGGTAGTAAGAACACGCTTATATGCTATATATTTTTTAAACGATTAAGAAAATTTTTACTCATGAGTGAGTGTGTGTAATCGATTATATTTTGCCATAGGGCATATTAGTTACATTTGTAACTAGTCTAAAATAATATATAAATAAAAACAGTAAAAATATTTTAAAAAAAAAACTAAGAACAAATAAAATAAAATATAGCATGGATTATGTGGGCACGCTGCGTCCAATGGCCTAGCTGCGGTCCTGGCAGCGTGAAGGGTCGTGGCCGACCTCAAAGCCTTATATAATTTTTTTGTTTCTTTATTTATTATATATTTTAGACTAGTTACAAATGTAACTAATATGCCCAATGGCAAGAAATATACTCGATTACACATGTTCCACACCGATATTGCATGACATGCAAAGGTAGCCGTCTCTCTTCCGAGTGGATACGCTACTGGAGTGGTGGACCTCATGGGCCTCCTCGGATGGGGAAGACGAAGTCACCAGCCGGGTTCCTGGCACCGCCGCCACCGTCGTTGGAGTAAAAGCATTTCCAGGTCTTCAGGGTCACTGCCTTGGCGGCCACCTCGTTGAGGGAGGGAAGGCCTGCTCTCTCAAGGAGGTGGCGGACGTGGACGTGATCCCGTCTTTTGCATCCAACGATGATCCTGGCGGCGTAATTTATGACGACCTGTATCGCCCTGTGTGCGGCATTTGGCCCCTTGCACTCATTATCAAGTCTAGGAATGGTCACAGCCGCAGCAGCGTAAGAGATTTTGCCAATCATTAATCCCTTGGCCAGCTGCCATAGGTATTTTCCTCTTGGTAAGTGCACGGCAAGCCTAGAGATGAGTGCAGCCCGCTTTTCTGCTGCCTTAGAGATGTTGTGAGGTACTGTTGCGAATCCAATGTCAAATTTGACCCCAAGAAACTCAATTTCGTCGAATGGGTGCACCTCGACGACCCCGACGTTGATGGTGAAGCCCGCAACATCCTTTTTCTTGGCGTTGCCCCCGATCATGAGCTGGGTCTTGGTGGCGTTAAGGACGAGGCCGTTCCCCCCCGCAAATCTGGAGAAGGCGTCTGTCCTTGACTCCAAAAGGGACCCGACTCCCTCAAGAGAGTCACCAACGGCCCAGAGGAAGAAGTCGTCTGCATAGCCACTATTGTCTTCGTTGCCGATACCAACGCAGGAGGTGACGTCCGCCACCAGGACAAGGTAGAGAATGGGTCCCAGAATGGAGCCCTGTCTCACTCCGTACTCGACTGGTAAGAATTCAGATTCGGTGCCGTTCCATACTACACGCTGGTAACCGCCAGTGAGGTATGAATGGAACCACTTAAAATGTGTGCCCGCAATCCCAAGCTTCCCCAGCTTTGGTAAAAGCTGCAGCTGGTTGACAGTGTCAAAGGCAGCAGAAAGGTCAAATCCGAGGACCCCAACAGCCTTTCCCCTCTGCTCGGCCTCCAGCCACTTTGCATGTGGGGTGGCCAGCGCGGCCGTGGTCGAGCGACCTTTCCTGAATCCAAACTGGGTATTTGGAAGAGCTTCCGTCTTGGCCAAGTGGTCCTCGAGGTCGGACTTTACGATGATCTCCAGGACCTTGGAGAGAGCCGGGAGGATGCAGACTGGCCTGTATGATGGGGGGTCAGCCGCGAACTTGCCCTTGCCCTTGAAAACGGGTTGCCTATTCGACATCTTGAGTGCTGTCGGAACGGTTCCTGAAGCCAGTGATCGATTCACTAGATGAGCAATAGGTAGAGATTCTTACCCGTCTTAACTTTGATGGTCTTGATAGGGGCAACCTCGTCGAGGGCAACCTTGATCCCATCAAGGAGGTATCGATGAACTTTTTTGACATCCTCTGTGCCATGGGTTTCCAAACTTTTCAATCCGCGACCCCCCCAAACAATTCCTGAGACTGGCGACCCCCTTATCTTCTGAGGTGGCGGAACCTAACAAAACTTATACATAGGTCACAAGCATTGTGGCGTCTCGCGACCCCTCCCTTGACGTCTTGCGACCCCTCGGGGGGTCGCGACTTTGGGAACCCCTGCTCTATGCTATAGATAGACGTCCACGGCCATTTTTGAAGGGCGGACTCTAGTTATTTTGCCGAATTGCTTTAAAGTTCCGTCGTTTGATTGATCTGGTCCCGCTCCTCTCACTTGGGACCAAAATATTTGCGACAACGGGGCGGTGATCGGAGTGGCGTCCTCTAGAACCTTGACACTGCAGTCTAACCCGGCGGAGTAGATGTGGTCAAGGCAAGATGTTCGGTGCTCACCCTCAAACTTACCATAGGACTTCCAGGTGGCCTTCGTGGTCGCGTAGTCGAGGCTCGCGTCTTTCATGCCATCGCTAAGAATCTGCAGGAAGCTCCTCCGCGAGTAGTCCTCGTTGTTGGCTCAGTGTGTCGAAATTGAAGTCACCGAGAATGAGAACACGCTTTGACGTGCCAGTCGCGGATTTAGCTTGGTCAAGGATGATATCGAGGCGATCTCTTTCGGTGAGCACAGATCCGGGCTCGGAGGAGTTCCATTCCCTGTAGACGCCGCCGAAAGAACACTGTAAGTGGGGAGGGTCAGCTCAATCCACACCGTTTGAACATCTGACGACATGAGGTCGGGTCGTAGCTTGGCGTTGGAGTGCATTGCCAGGTCAGTCTTCACGAGAGTGACTATCCTCCTCTTTCCAACCCCAAGAGCCCAAACGAGACGTACCCATTTGTTTTAAAGGTGCCAACCGAGGGGGCCATTTCGGTCTGGTGATTACGGCCACGTCGATGTCCTGTCTGTCGAGCAGGCAGGAGAGGTGGAGCTCTTTGGTGCCGCTGACCTGCGACGTTCCAGGTGCAGACCTTCAGTCTTGAGACTTGCTGCCAGGTCCGCCATTTGCCTGGCGATTTGTCCAAGAAGGACGGCAACGTTTTGATCCACAGGTACGGGAGGTTGCAGCACAGTATTTAACAATCTGAATATTTTTCTTATGTCATCGTTGTTTGAAATGTTTGTATTAATGTATTAAAATCATATATGTATACATCGTCACGTTACTTAATTCCGTCAGTTGTTTTGAATTGATCATATGTATTTAAGAGTATTTCTCAAACAAAAATTGTTTTCAATATCAAATACAGTACATGTAAAAATATTTACTTTTTATATCTTTATATAAGAATCACATATACTTTTCAGAAGTAAAACTTGAACTGAATTATTTATTTCTATAAGATGTCCATAACTTTACTTTTGATATTTAAATTAAACTTTCTATTTAAAAATATTTTAGACAAGATGTTTGTGAACATGTTTACTCAATTAAATTTTCCTCAGTTAAAATCACTACCCTTCCAACAGCGTCCGAATCCTTACAGTAGTTGATAATTAACTTCAATAGCAAGTTACTCCGTTTTTTCACGATGGTGGCATTCAGGAAGTCTTCATTGAATTGCGATGTCGGGTTAGTCTCCTTCTCCAATATGCCATATAATGCAAAGGTCAAAGGATTCATTTTTGGTGAAAATAATGGCCGTGTATCTTAGGTTTGTGAATCAGCCAACCGTTCAGCACAGAACTTCAGGCATTTGGTTGGTGTGTGTGTGTGTATGGGTTGCTCAGCTTTGGCTCAAATACAATTGTTCTTTGGGTAGATTGCTTTGAACTATGCCTTTAGGATGAAATTCAGCACTTTATTATAGACTTCATCGTCCTTAGAAACGGAAAATATGCGACAAATAATTTCTTTGCGTTTAAAAACACATAGATTTTTATTAAAGGTATTAAAGTATATATTCAATTTTTATAAATATGGGATGTTTCCAGCCACTCCACATAAAAAATACATATATAAAAATACAGCATTGTTCAAATAAATTCCAGGTTCTTCAAATAAATAAAAGATTCCTTTTAACTAATGCAATATTTTATAAATGAATAAGGATATAAAACAAATAATATTTTAAACATAAAACGCAATGTTTTCAAAGTAAAATAGAATATTTTGAATTGAAATTTATTTTTTTGTCCTGAAATATTCTATAGTTAAAATCAAATATAAATAAACATTGTAGTCTAAAATTATTACTTCGAAGAAGAATGACATCAATATTAACAAAGACTAAAAATAATTAAAGAGACGTTAAATTGGCACAATCCACACTTTAAAAATGTATTCAAAATAGATTTTTTGAAAATAAATCGATATGAAATTTTCTGAATCCGATACAAGAATATTAAATGATATAGGAACTTGATGGGAATATTTGATCTCTTCTACAGTAAGGATCCAAGAATCCTTTGCAAAGAGACGGAATTTTCAGAGAACAAGTCGTATATCTGGCGGCAGCTGATCACAAAATTGTTTGTAGGTCCCTTGGTTTCAGAGATTCAGTTTTGTTAAAGAGATGGTAATATGTGCTTTGGCATTTAACAAGGCGTAGTATATAGCTTTATAGTTTTTGGAACGACACCCTTTTCTTTTTTAAGTCCAAAAAGTACAACAGAATGTTTATTAACTGCTTTTATATATCACTCCTTGCAACTTCTGAAGCTTACAAAAACAAATTTCTTCAACATAAAGAAAGCTTGGAAATCCACAAAGGTATCACTATATACGGTGTCACCAAATAGTCTCTCGCAGTCCTTGTAATGATCTTAAAAGATAATGCAGTTCCTAACATTAACTCCATACATATGTAAAGTATTGTCCGTGATAGTCCTCCTCCATTCCTACATATCATCCACAAAGCTGGGGGTTATTTAATCTTCATAATATATATTTCTGTAGTCCCTATATTATTTAAAAATAATATTTTCTAGATAATATACAATGTTTTTAAACAGAGAATAATGTTTTTATACAATACAATGTTTTTCAAATAAAATAAAAAATTAAATAAAAAATATAATTTTAAAATAGAATATTTTAAAAATACAATACAAAAAAGTAAAACATAACATTCATAAGTTAAAATACACTATTCTCAAAAGTTACAAAATAAACAAGAAGATCCCAAGCTGAAATAATTATAAATATATACATAGAGAAGATATAGTCATGAATCCTATAGACGAAATAGATCATTAGACGGCCATTAGGTGTATACAAAACATCAGACCATGTCTAACGTATTCATAAAAGAAATGGCACCCCTCAAAACAAATTAGGGGGTCCCGGGGATCAAGCATCTCCTAAAGCTCCTATAAGAGATGAATATCCTTATGTCGAAATATTTTGACAGATGCAACGGTTATCCTGAAGCACCTTAAGAAGAAAAACAATATTGTGAGCAAGGCGCCAACTTTCTACTTTTAATGAAATTCCTTGTTGAGACAACCTCATATTATTTTATGTATATGGTTTTTTCGAGGGTGGAGAAGAGAGAGAGAGAGAGAGACAAGGTCAATCCAAAAGCATAGCTGGAGTTCATCTCCATGGAGGATCAGGGTTCGTGCTAGAAGAAAACGTGTCGCAATGACATTTTAAAAGCATTGACGACAGAGGAGAAGAAACTGGGGCAATATAAAAGGGTTCTATTAATGTTTATATACTATTAGAGTTATAAATTAAGTTGATAGGTCATTATGGAGACAGACGTGTTGATGGGGGCTTGTGGTGATATGGACATTTTTGGGCAGCCTCAGGGGTTACCCTTTAAAATTAAATTATGAATCGTAAGATTAAGATGGAACTAAGCGACTTATTGTCTTTATATGTACTTTAGTCAATCATTTAATCATTTAGTTTCTTATGACGCAACTTTCGCGGGGGGATAAATTTTGATATCTTAATATTAGGTTTTTATAATACCCCTAATGTACTTACTAAAGCATCTCAAAACGTGGAGTCATAGTATAAATCAGTATTTATTTAGAATCCATGACAAAAGGAAATTTACAAAACAAACTTTAAAGTTCTTAAAACTCCATAAATTATTCCAATCATTGGTCCTTTGCGGATGAACAAGCTGTCTCTCGGTTGAAGAAACTTGTATCTTTAAATGTTTAAGGTTTTGATAATTGCAAAGAAGGATATGTAAAAGCAGTTGTGTGTTTTTTGGAACTTCAAAAAGGAAAGGGCGCCAATCCAACAGCTTTAAGCTTTAGACAATAGACTTCTTGAATACCATAGCATGGAGTATCAGCAATTTTGATATTAGCAAAACCAATGGATCTTGTGGGTTTTTTAAATAGAGTTTTTATATCAAAGGACCTTTAAACATACAATCATTTTTCAAATTGATTTTGAGTGAACATTTTCATTTAATATTTTTTATTTCTCTAAGTTATTTGTATTTCAAACGTTCATAAAATAATTATCGTACAACTCCAATATTTTACCTCAATATAAAAAGGAGACAAACAACACAAATTATTTACTTTCTTGAAATAAACGTTTTTCCACTCCAAGACACAGGCAAAGAAGAAAAATGACCGTTGGAAGATTCACATCAAATTATCTTTTGAAAGAAGAAAAGAATAATTAGTTAACAAAATAGACTTTTGACGTCTAATTAGTGTCGAGAGCAGCGTTGTTTTAATGGGAAAATATTAACCATGGAATGTAGACAGAAATAACATGATTACGTACTTACTTATTTAACTTTTTTGTAAAAAAAAATGATATGTCAGACCTTATTAAGGGATTCCCTGCCAGAAAGAAGAGTTGTGTGAATAGACTGACTGGCAGCATCTTAATTCGGTATCGAATGTATGGACCAATTGTCAAATGACTATCATAAACACAGATCTTTATAATAACTAGAGATAGAGAAAAGGTGTGTTTTTTTGAAAATTGACATCCATGACGTCATTGGCGAATCCACTTTGAAGTGACTCCTCCTATTCCATATTTTACCATTAACTGATTAAACTAACTGCTCATTCTCAAGCCAAAAAAATGTTTAACTTGTTTCTTCATATTTGTCGATAAATAGATCATCTCGCTCCGACTCTTGGACGTAGAAAGAGAAAGAAAACAGGTTGACCAAATGAAAAAAATCATGTTTATTGGTGAGTTTCCGAGAGCGACCTTAATTATAAAGGGATGCACAATAGACTGAGTAAAAAAGGAAAGAGCAATATCCGAGTACGCAGCTGATGAAACAAAGAAGAAATATTATTATTATCCCTTGAACATTCAAAGTATGAAGTCCAAGTCTTAAGAAAGAAAAAAGGTAGACAGGACAAAAGGCATTCCACCAATGACGTCATTTTAAGGGACCATTCCTTTATTGTACATAACATAGGACATTTAATGGTGGATTTCCTTCTTTCATGTCCCAAGACAGCTGAACTTCTATATCACCAAGTGGCGTAGCAATCCTAGTCATTAAAGAGCTCTTTAAGTGGACTGAATATTTCTTATCTGGTGAGATTCCAGTTATTATGCATATAGATCAGTGATCATAAGTTTATTCCTTTTGTATTTTCCCCTCTTTCACGATGTCTTTATTAAAAATAATTATGCATACAAATAGAACTACAAAGTAGTATATATGTAATATATCAAAGAAAAATTGTTTTTTCATAAAAACATAAATACACATTTTAGTGTAAAATTTATTCCTTTTTAGATCGAAAACTATATTTTTTAATTATCTCCAAGATTATTTTAGTCCTCTCTATAAAGCCCTAATGGCTTATATTTACTTAGGTAATTGTTCTCTGTATTATGATGTGCATATGAGGGGCACATTTGCATATAAATAGGTGGGCCTAGGATAAAGATATGATGATGATTTTCTTAGCGGGAGGAATAGTCGAGGGAGCTGCATTGAGATAATTGCAATTCTGTTTTCATAGGGGGGGGGGGGGGTATCCTGACAGATGCAATGGCCTCAAGGATACAGAAGCTTTTCTTCACGAGGAAGAAACCGCCATCATCTTTCTCATTGAAGGAAGACGAAGGGGAAAAACAATTGTTTTTATCTATATAGACTTAATTGCTCATGAAAATGGTGAGAAAAAAACATTTTTATGATAATTGATGCTAATCAAAATTACATCTTTTTTAACCCCAAATCATCTGATGGTTACTCTGGTGGAAAAAATGAAATATGTATTTAATTTAATAACTATGAAACATATTATTGATCTATTTTGGCTATGATATCCATTATTAAAAAGAAAATAGGGATTTTTTGAATATGCAATTACAAAGTTAAGATTTTATTTACTTATATACTGGACCGTAACAATAAGAAATTAATTGTATTACCAAAAAAACCTCAGTATTTCATTTATAACATGTGATCTACACGAGTCCCTCTTCCTAAAAAAAATACATAATTTATACATTATATAGTTGATAACACGCAGTTTTAATGCATTTTTATTAATATTACACGATTTGATAAAGTCATACTTTGGTATTTAAAAAAAAAAGATAAAGATCTCCTCCGTCTCCGAGGATTCATGTCATCAAATTTTATCCATCAAAATCAAAAGAATATTTTACAATTATGAAAAAATAGAGAAATATTTAAATAGTTTCCCTTATGATATTTTTCATTGATGAACCTCTTGTATAGATTTTTATTATAAACTAGTATGTTTATTTTACTTAGATATTATATTTTTATATGATTTTATATCTATTATGTACACAATAAAGAAGAAACGAAAAAAAAATATATTGATATTCAGAATATATGTGAGGGCGTTGGCTCAATAATGGAATTCTTCATTCTAAAAGCTTGAGAGAGCAGATTATTATTTTAAAGAGATGATTATTTTAATAAGTTTTTTTTTCTCATTATGCATCTATCGTAACCCGATATAACAATGAAGTTATAGTCATGGATAATAAAACTAAAGTCTCAAAGTGGAACACACATATTTCTTAATCGAATTTAAGAAGTTATTTTCTTAATAATAATATATATCGATAAGTCATATACAGACAGTTGTAGGATTTGTAAATGGCATGGATGGAAGGCCATGGGAAGAAAAATAACTCTGGGTGTTTTAATGCATGATCTTTTTTCCCATTTGGTTCGATAGAATCGCATAAGTGTTGATAAAAATAAGATTTGTGTTGTTAAAATTAGTCTAATTAACCTCGGATCTCATCAATGAGGATGGTTAAATACACCTTCCCTTCTCAGGACTCGAACCTGCACCCTCAACATTGAGAGTTGGGCATGCTTTAACTCAATGAGCTATCGCGCTTCTATTTCTTCTTTTTTTGCCTATTTGGTGGGAAGAATTGCAGTGTCCGACGAGATAAAAATAAGCATACTAGCGTAAAAATGAGATTATCAACATTGAATCTTATCAATGAAGTTGTCCAAAACGCACTTTCCCCTCTCGGGACTTGAACCTGAACCCTCAACATTGAAAATTGACCAGGCATAAACTCAATGAGCTATCGCGCTTCTTTTTTGCCTATTTGGTTCAATAGAATTGCAGTGTCCGACGTGATATAAATAAGCATACTAATGTGTGAATTAGTCTATCGAATCTATGATCTTCTCAATGAGGTTGACCAAAATTTGAAAAGGAAGTGCAAAGGGCCGTGTGCGTACAGGCGTGTTCAACTCTCAACGTTGAGGGCGCAGGTTCGAATCCCGAGAGGAGAAGGCCATTTTTGGTCTACCTCAGCATTGATGAGATCCTAGATTCAATAGACTAATTTAAACGATAGTATGCTTAGTTATATCCTGTCGGATGCAATTCTATCGAACCATATATGCAAAAAAATGACCTTCCCCTCTCGGGAGGCGTCGAACCTCCCCCCTTATCATTGAGAGTTGAGCAAGCCATGAAACTCAAAGCTCTGAACTCCTGATATTCACACAGCCATGGCGTAGATGGTGTTGATGACGTATTTCATAATGCCAATTGTTTTTATAAAAATGATTTCACAATAAAGAAAGTAATTATTATATGTATATCAATGAAGTCGATCCTAGGTTCGATAGACTAATTTTAATGCTATAATGCTTATTTATATCCTGTCGGATGCAATTATATCGAACCATATAGGCAAAAAAACGAATGGTGGCTTGATATTTCATATCCATACACCTACCAATGTGAAGATTTATAAAATAATACTATTATAACATAATCAATATTTCTTGACGGTCATCCTGTCAAATATGACTCATCTATGCTTTTCACAAGTAATGAAGGGACAATGGTAAGACAATCAACACTTTATGAGTATCAGTTCTGGTTTTTCAATCCGTGGGTATTATTCTCCCTTGCTCTTTTATATTCATTCAATTTCCCCGTTCTCCTTCTTCTCGGGACAATTTTGTCGCGAAGGGTTTTCCTCGCGAAGCATTTTTCCCGCTGTTCATTTTGTTTTACTTTGTAGACCCTAATCTCATGGACTCAGTTGAGGGCCCAAGGAGTTGAAATCCACCGCTGACACTTTTTACAATGGAAAACTTTTCACCAGTGAACTCCTTAATTGTTGAAAACAGCTGGTTGTCCTTTTACCAATAAAAACAAATTATAAAAACCCTCATTTTTTTAGTTGATGATTCACATGCAATACTCGAAAGTGGATCAAATCAAATTGCTTGAACAAAGCAGTTAAGGGGAATTAATAATATACAAGTAATACAAAAGAGTTGTCACCATTTTATAAAATTATGTGTTCTACGGAACACTCCTTTTTATTGTCAACATACTGCTGGTAGAAAAGTCAACAAATTTTAGACCTTAAAAGCATGTGTGATCTAGTTCACTTGAAAGCATTACAATAGTAACCGTTCAGCTTGGATATGCTAGCTAATTGAAAATATATAAACATACACATTAAAACACTATAAAATAATCAAAGTTTTTTAAAAAATTGTAAAAGCAAAAATAAAAAACAGATTGTAGCTGTTGTGGTCTGTCTTTCAGCAACTTCTCTTGCTTCTCTCAGACTTTGAACAGATATATGCTCCCTAGTCGAATTTTGGATTTTACTATACAAAACCCCCCGCTTATATTTTCATGTCCCTCAGTACATGGCACATTCTTATTATTTAAAAGTTTGCGAGCTTTATACAAAGTGAGCTGGATGAAGCGACGTTATAACTATCAAATGTATTGTCCATATTGGGATTTTGTAAAGATAATTAATGTACATACAGTTTAAGCCATATTTTTTTTGATCCCATCTAAGACTTAAGCAAATAAAATTCCCCAGAGAGTTTTTGTTGAAACCTAATATAAACTCCATTCTTTACAAAAAGAAGTATTTTGTTTATTGCACTACCGGGATTTATGTATGAAACACTATAAACGCTACTTTGCAGATATTCAATTTTTCGTGTACGGTTTCGGTACTTCATTATCTGCGAAAAACCGGGAGTTTATATTTTTTTACCAAACAGAACCAGATTCAAATTAACACCCTTAGAAAATATGTAGAAATTATCGTATAAGCTTGTTAGTATATCAATACACCAACAAGGAAAACTGTCAATAGAAGAATTCATGTTCCAAGCCAAACTCTTTCTTTAAATGTCAGCCAAATAAAAACCCACGCTTTGCCTTCAGGGAGGGAAGTGTTTATTCCTTAATTGAAGCCATCACTGCAAAATAAAAGAAAAATAAAAAGTAGTGAAACCAATGAGTGAAATTATTATAATTTTCCCTTGGTCTAATTTCCTTTTTTCCCTTATATTATTTTCACACGATTCATTATACACGCACTCGTACAGTAGTAAAAGCAACATACATGGCAACTGAGAGCCAGAGAGATGCAGTTATCCTTTTATGTATTTGTTCCAAATACAGCAAACAGCGAGTGTCCATGATGACTTTGGGAAAAAACTGAAGGGGCATTGGTTGTTACACCTTCTAAAAATTAATAGTATTATTATTATAGAACATGTTGAATACCGTTGAGAAACTTTTTGTTTTAAGGGGGAAAATATACAGGCAAATATGTGTACGAAAAGAGGGCACATTCTGAAATATGAAAATGCATATAGATCTTTTATTTATGTTTATAGTTTGTTGTTAACAATATTTTAATGAACTTTATAGTTCAAAATTAAATCTGTAATCTAAAGTCACGCATACATCACCATTATTTATATAACAAAATATCGAACACTAATTTCCAAAAATATGATTCAAACGAATAGTTTATAATATTTAAAAACCAAATAATTCAGTTAATAATACACGATGATCATTTTTCTAAAATAGTACACTTTGTTATTTTGATATTTTTTTAATAAGTCAGAAATTTCGATGAATAAATTTGTAGATGCCCATTGGAATGGGGGGATAAAAACGCACCAAATTTCCTGCAAGGCATATTGTCGATAACAAAATCCTCTAGGAGAAGCGTTGTATCGTGCCTACCTGAAATTCTAGTTCATTTGTCTTCATTAATTATTTTATAATTGTGAATGGGTTTTACTGTAATTCCTTCGTGAGTATTTTACGCGTGCACTCTTCCATTGGCAAGTCTTTTCATTGCACGCGTTTTCCTTCGTTTCTTATTATTCTTAGCAGGGTAATATAAAGCAGTTCCTTCTTATCATTGTGGCGTATTTTCTTTGCTTTTCTTCGCAGAGGTATTTCGTCTCCTATTTCTCTTCGCATGGTAATTTACTTCGCAAGTAATTTCTTCGCAGAGTAATTCTTCGCAAGTAATTTCTGCAAGTAATTTCTTCGCAAGTAATTTTCTTTCTTCTTTTCCGCAAGGTAATTTTTTTGCTTCTATTCTCTTCGCAAGTTTCACTTTTGTGAAGGATTTAGTCACAACTGTGTTTCTATATGCATATATATGAATTGTTTTTTGTATGCCATCAATGCAATGCTTATTCGTTCTGGTTTTAAACCTATTTTAGCCTATGCATTAGGCATATCAAGGGTCCTATATGGATCCATTTTGTTTGCATATAAGCCGAGTATGAAATGATTTGTTTACTTCCCAAGTATATTTTCGTTTTCCCTTACCAGAATCATTTCGACGATTTTTGACAGGAGAGCTTTGTATAGAATTGTACAATTTTTGATCATAATGAAAACTAAATTTCAAAGTACATTGGAGTATATTGGATATTAGGATATACAATAGAATTAGTAGCTTTGTGCTACATAAATAAAATAAAAATAACCAAATGTGCTCAATAATGCTCAATAAAGCTATTTTGAGTGATAAGCTGGGCCCAAAAGTCAGTAGTTTCTTTTAAAAATGCATTTTATAAAAAAGTGTCTTAAAGGAAAAAATTCATACTATTTAATAATTCCGAACACAAAAATGCTTTATCAGATTTTCCTTGTGCATAAGTGTTAGATAAAAATATTCCTAGAACCAACCTCGGTTTAGGACAAAAGTATTTTAATTAATAAAATATATTTTTGTATTTTTTATTTATTCACTCGAAACCATAAATCAACATTTTGAATTGGAACTATAAACATAAGATATAATAAACTATAAACATAAGACATAATAAACTATAAACATAAGATATAATAACTATAAAAACATAAATATTCTACATAAATATTCATATATAATATACATAAAAATAATGGGTTAAAAAGATAAATTATAAGCAATACCACGGAGGTAGTCCATTATTTCACACTCATGGTAATTATTTGTTACTCTTTGAAGTCTCAGAGCGGTGTTTTTATATTTCTTTTTTTTGCCTAGGGGGCTCCTCTCCGCTTAAATATTGATTAATTATGATCTCATTTTTAGCTTGTTCCTTTTTTAAAGTATCGATAAACTTCCAAATAGTTGGATGGCAGGAACCTACGAGTTCATTGAATGAACGGTGCCAGGCCTCACACGAATTATTCGTTTTAGACCCACACTCCTTAGCCGCTTCGTAGCAATTCCACAAATTGATGTTAAAACGCGGTGGTCTACGGATGCCATGACAATTTGGACGCCCTATCCAGTTATCTTCCACATAGTCTAAAACTATTTGCGACTCCTCTAAATAATTGTTGTTTGCCACAAGAACTCGAAGGACTGGACAACGTCTTCAGGAGGTACGAATGCAAGGGCTGCGAGCATCCTCATCTTTAAAGCGAAGTCGATGTCATTTTCATATTGCCGTTTTAGTCCACTTGATTGGATTGATCGAAAAATACATTGACAAAAATGAAAAAAACAACCCTTTTGTTCCGTGGTTGGGAAGGACGTCGTAAATGCATTAATCGATGCCTTCTCAAAATCGGTCATTATCGTTGAGGGATTTAAGGAATTGTTTAATTCCTTTAGTTTCAAAAAATTTTTATAGCACTGTTCAGACTTGGATGCCATTAGGACGAAAACGAGAGGAACAACATTATCAAGGATGACTCCATGGAGTGTATAAAGTTGTTCGAACAGAGGAGGTGCAACTTTGAAAGTCCCGTCGGCGTACCACGTATTAGCTTGAGACAATATGGTAAGGTTATCCTGGGTGGAAAAAATAAGAATTCGGTCTCCTCGGTCGTTGCTATCAAATAACAGAAATGGTTCCTGGGAATAAGTTAAATGATATTCCATGGGAATGAGGAGTTCCGATAGAGAAAACGGTTGAGGTGGTGCCTGATTTTTGAGATTTCCTTTTATTCCTGATGGTCCGCTTTAGTTGGTTAAAAATTAGGTAGATGCCCCACAGATGATATAGAAGCTCCAACAAATACATTGGTCGCAATAGAATGGGTTGACTCCTGTGTGGATATTGCTATTTCTTTTGCCAAATTAATAGCCCGGATAGCTTCCACCTTGGCAATGTTTCCCGCGTGGTTGTGTTGGCCGACTACTTTAACAATTGTGTCCGTGTTGGTGTGTACTCGGGCACGGCAGAAAAGTGAAAAGTATTGGTCACACTTCCATATAGTTTTTTGACCAACTTCTCTCTCTCTAATGTAAGAGTGACCATTTTCGAACAATTTTTATTGCCCCTTGAGCTATTCACGAATTGAAGAGGCATCACGGAGTATAGGAACAACAGACTGATTTTATGAATGAAACATGAAAGTACACCGGTGGGAAAAATACAAAGTTTGATTAGTGTTGTGATGTATTTAATAATACTGAGCTTAATTGTATAACCTCTTAAGAAGACTCATATTTAGGTTCTGCGGTTACCACTAGAAATGTGAAAATATAGGACTTTAACGACACAGGATCCTGACTACATATGTTCCATATTATGGGGCCCCTAACTAGGGCTGTCAACGAATATTCGAAGTTCGAATTCGAGTTCGAATAGTATTTTATGTATAAATGAGATCTACTCGAGTTCCTTTACCTTAAATTTTACTTCTCTGGTAGAATCATATTGTTAATACACGAAGTTTTAATGTATTTTTTATTAAATATATAGGGTATATACAAGTGAATAAAGTTTTACCTTGGTAAAAAAATAATAAGGTTTCACACAGAAGAAGCTATTTTAAAATGAATTTGAAATGTTCCATGTTTATTTTGATATATATTATAGAATAGGTTCATATGCTTTTAACAACAATGTCGAAGAACACCCGTTGCAGAGGCATTTTTGACAAGTTTTATAAGATTCTAAAAAAAAAAAATATTATAGTTAATAAAATACACTTTTTTATTATTTTATATATTCATAATCATAGGCGTGGGGCGATGTTTTGTTTTGGGGGGGGGCATCATTAAATTTGCCCGAATTTTAAGAACTGTTAAATCGGTGAAAAATATTCGAATGAAGAAAGCTGTTTAGATTAATTTTATTTATTGTAATTACACACTACTTTTTACATTATATTTTTATTTGGTTAAAATTCAAAATCCGGCTGTTTTCATGATTTAATATTTATGATTTATATTTCTCCTACGCGTATTTCATAATTGATGATAAATTTCTTAAAAATATTATATTTAGGCCAATTAGTCTTTCTTTTTGTCTTTACCTTTGGTATTGTCTTTAATTTTGTTAAGAGGCAAATGATATTATTGACCATGGATCTCAAATAGAAATAAGAAGCAATGTGGAGATCAAATTAACTTAGTGTATTTAGTTCTTCGAGACAAGGATGCAAAGAGAGTATACAAATAGAGATAAAACAACACAACTTTAAATAAGAGTGTGTAATGATGCAAACTATGTTTGAGGCCCAATGAACTCCGTTCACATTCAAAGTGCAGCCCTTTTCCGTGAGCTCTCTACATCGTGTGTATTTAAGGCCTGCTTCCTTCTGATAGGACTCTCGTGGCGATCAGTCGTGGAATAATTGCCCTAACATACGAAGAACTGTATGGATCCCGAGAGTGCCTTAGGGATCCAGACCGGTAGCAATCCGGAGTATGTAGGGATCCGGAGTGCATCAATGATCTATTGTAGCCAGGGGAGGTTCTCCAGCTGAAAGACCGTAGGAAATGTCGTCCAGCAAAGATGATCCGGGAAGTCCGTAATTGAGAATCCTTCGTCGGAAGGAGGCCTCCTTCTTCCGCATTAACATAACAAAGTCCTGAGCTTATTATTATGTTATTATATTATTGTTATTGTCTATTCTTCACGCTTTATTTATGTAGCACAAAGCTACTAATTTCTATTGTATATCCTAATATCCAATATACTCCAATGTACTTTGAAATTTAGTTTTCATTATGATCAAAGTATTGTACAATTCTATACAAAGCTCTCCTGTCAAAAATCGTCGAAATGATTCTGGTAAACGAAAAAATAATACTTGGGAAGTAAACAATCATTTCATACTCGGCTTATATGCAAAAAATGGATCCATATAGGACCCCTTGATATGCCTAATGCATAGGCTAAAATAGGTTAAAACCAGAACGAATAAGCATTGCATTGATGGCATACAAAAAACAATTCATATATATGCATATAGAAACACAGTTGTGACTAAATCCTTCACAAAAGTGAAACTTGCGAAGAAATTACCCTGCGAAGAAATTACTTGCGAAGAAATTACTTGCGAAGAAATTACTTGCGAAGAAATTACTCTGCGAAGAAATTACTTGCGAAGTAATTACTCTGCGAAGAAATTACTCTGCGAAGAAATTACCCACAATGAAAAGAAGAACGCTAATATTACCCTGCGAAGAATAAGAGAACGAAGGAAACGCGTGCAATGAAAGACTTGCAATGGAAGAGTGCACGCTAAATTACTCACGAAGGATTACTGTGCACCATTGT
>CP045895.1:5947330-6002945 GCA_013387185.1 Caligus rogercresseyi | reverse complement strand
TATAATATATACATATATATATATACCTATATATATATCAGGAAACGACGGGTACCCGGCCCGCTGTTTTTTGAACGGCCCGGTGTCTAAAAATCGCCGGGCCGGGACTTTAAGATTTTCGTTCGTTCGTCATTCTGAGTGTGACGACTTTTTTTAGAAAATAACTTTTTAATATTTATAAAAAATATTTTAAAATTTGATTCTCACAAAACGTCATCACTTTCTTTAGAAAATAAATTTTAAAAGTAATACGAAAAAGAAATTTCTAATAAAACGTCGTCACTTTCAGAATGACGAAGGAACGAATATATTAAAGTTCCGGCCGGTTGGGTCCCGACCCGGCTTGAAAAATTAAGTCCCGGCCCGGGTCCCGGCGAAAAAAGTGCATATATATACAATATTTTTCGCATATATTATAAATGTTATGATTTAAAATTCATATATGGGGTGAAGCATCTATGACGTATCCAAATAATTAGCAAAGAGGATCATATAATTTTTTTATAAAGCAATAGGTCCGGAATATCATGTTGTTGCGAGGATAAGTACCTGAAATGCAAATATTTGATTGCCAGGGTGGCATGATTGGGGATGGCTTCATTCTCAACCTGCAAAGTCAATGTCGTAAAGACACCCAAATATATAGTTGATTGCAGGCTTGTGAACGGAACGCAAAATTGAACGGCGTTCAGCTGAACGCACGTTCAATGAACGGAACGCTGACCGGGGACGCAACTTTTTTTGAACGTTGAACTGCAAAAAAAAAGAGTTTTGCGTTAAGCGTTCAATTTCTTCAAACATTTATAGACTTTTCTTCGGAATAACGTCACACTTACAGAATTTAATTCTTTTTGTGGAAAAAAAATTCTAAAAAAAAACGTCATCACTACGCAGTACTTTTTTTGTAAATTCTTTTCGGCGAAAAAAAAACCGTCATCACTACGCAGTACTTTTTTAAAATATTTTGAACGCTATGAACGCTAAACGAGGAACATAGAACTGATCGCGGAAAAACATTGAACGGAACGCTAATTTTTTTTGAACGCTGAACGAACGCTGAACGCAAAAAAAGCTGAACGCTCACAAGCCTGGTTGATTGAAATAGAAGGGCGCAGTAAAGAATTTAAAATCTATTAGTGATCTGGTATCTATAGGACGAAGCGTAGTCTAGACTCAAACCCTGGTCCATCAGTATGGAAACCCAAGTTTTTAGGGAAATAAAATTATGTCATCTGCAAAGAAACAAATATAATATGGTTTTCCTCTCATCAGGTTTCTTTATATATTAAATACATTGAATGATATAAAATAGCTTTTAAAAAAAAACAAGAAAAATATGTTTCAAATAACATAAATTAAGTTTTTAGTGTAAAATAAATTTCCTTGAATATAATGATAATGAATAATTATTCGTTTAACATCTCTAGTTTAAAAATAATATATATTAAACAAATGACTAATTGGTTAGAGGTTTTGTAGATTTTTATTATTATTATTTCACATGGGATAACAACCCAATAACAAGATGGCAGCCAATGAAGTAATTTTCTCTTCTCATCCTTTTTTTCATTTTTTGAACATCCAATTATTATTTCTTAAGTCTATATTTTAATGTTTGTTGATGCAAGTTTTGTGTATGCAAAACGTTTATGCAATTTTGGCATCAATTAAAACAATGCAAGTATGTACTTTAGAAGAAGTTGAAAGTGGGCAATTAAAAGACAAATAAATTTATTGCTCATGCTGTAATTGCTTACTCTCAGCATACTTAGATTGATATCCCTGTGTTTATCTTGCCTATAATAAATACTCATTTGGCTTAATTATGGTCATCTTCAAAGTAGATTGCATGATAAAAATAATAATAATGAATTTTAAGGTAACGATCCTTTTTTATGACTTGTGCATCCTGAAGGTTCTTTGAGCAATAAGCATTAAATAATCATTTTGAAGCCATCGTCGGCCACTGCGCGGGAATATTGTGCATACATGCGAATGGTTTTTTTTAAGAATTAAAACATGAGGCGGATAAAGGAAAACTAGACGTCTGGAAAGGAAGCCTCTATAAACAAAGAATTTCGAATCATAATTCATTTTTAAGAAAACATAAAAGTATTTTTGATAACATATTCAATTAAGAGCAAAAGTCCGATGACGTCATCGATAATTGTTAGTTTAACATACACTTAAAAAAAGTCTTGTAATACATTACTAATGAACTATTTTATATTATAAAATACTTTATAAGTGGCAGAATTCTATATTAAAATAGCGTCTCCATGAGATGAGTCAAAGGTCCTTTTAAGGTGCCTAACCAGATCAGTTTTGAGGAGTGCAACAATTATGTTGAAATGCTTTCAAATCCCTTTTGTGTTTCCGGACAGCTATGATATGCTTATGTTTTATGTCAAACCTCTCATTGGGCTTATATAATATTTAATGCAAACATAGAAGAAAGGACATTTGAGACATGATGAGAAACAGAAGTACATAAACTAGGTTAGTGTCTATTATTTTCATTGTAGGGATTTTGCTCCAAAACACTTGAACACCTTGTACAAGTGAAACCTTGTGCATTCGCTTCGTTTAGCCTCAAAATGCAAGATGAAGAAATGAATACACAATAATATATATGTACAGTAAGGCTAAATATGATATGTGTGTGTGTGTTAAGAAGGGTATTAAAAAGAAATATGAGGCGTGTGAGCAAGTCCTCACTTGATCCCTCTGGGTTAAAGTTTAGACGCACATAAATTAATAATAAGAGTGTGTTAAACATTCTGAGAACTCCATGTGACCTCTCGGTGACTTCATATCCTTAAATTAACTATATGCCAGGTAGGTGGTGGGGGGAATTGACTCTATTGAGATATTAACCAAAAGACAGTAATGATTAAAAAGAGTGTTTCTACATGTTACATACAATGTACGTACCCATATATACCTTAAGTTATAGGGTGGAGCCCTGATGACTGTCAAACCCCTTAGAAACTTTGTCAGACCATAGCTGTGATAAGTATTTTTTTAAATGAGTTTTGTACTTGTACCCCTAGAGTTTTGTTTTGGTGGCCGTCTCATAACATAGTCATAGAGAATATAGAGTGGGGGGGGAAATAGCAACAGAAATAACTAAAGAAAGAGTGGAACTTCATATATCTAATATATTTTTCTCCATTAAATAAGGAACACGATGATTATTTTTCATTATAAAACATATGAATTCCTACTCTTTTTCGCTATTTTTAGTTCTTTTTGTCGATATATTATCCTGATATTTAGGGCTATCAACGTTACTTCGGCATAATATTCGGATGGTTAAAAAATATACTTCTTATCTCTATAATGGATCCATAACTATCTATATGTTACGATATTAGGAAGGAATGCCCGAGGAAAATACAGCTTAGGAAGAAATGGACCAAGAAAAAAGGGCACAGGAAGAAATGACCCTAAGATAGAAAAGGAACATGATAAATCATGAAAAAATGACCTAAATAAATATTTGCCCATCTAATAACAAGAACAAGAAGAGGAAGGAATTCATTTATCTATCATTTCAAAAAACAAATTTATTTTTGGCATTGTTTACTCGATTTATATAAAAAATTGTATTCCTACAATAATTAGTTGTGTTTTCACTCAAATACTTGCATCCCCATGCATTTGGTCCATTTTTTACCTGAGTCATCATTCTTCTTTCTATCTTCAACCATTTCTTTCCAAGCCGTATTTCCTGATTCATTTCACCTAGACACCATATGTTACAGTAAGATTCATTATTTATTTATAAAGTGTACTTTTAATCTTCCAAGCAATGTTAAGAATTATGTTTCTAGGTTTCTTGAAATAACAGGACGGTATCTTGAGTTTTAAAGGTGGAATACACAATTTTTATTTATTTCATACATGAAAGAAAACAAACAGATTGAGGTCATATATGGTAATTAATACTGTAAGTAAAAAATAGTTTGATGATACCTTGATATATCAAGACTCTTCATGGGAGTGAAGCCTACTCAATAAGAAAAAAATATTAGGACCAAGAACTTTCAATAACAATTCTAAGAACTTTGTCAAATTCAAATTTGATGACACAAATTCTCGAAATTGCTTCCTGTTAATTCCATTTAATATTTAGGGGTTTGTTCATATTTGCATTCAGTTAATGCCAAGGTTGCATTTTGTGAACTTTGCGCTCTTTTTTATATAACATGTACATTATATACATGTAAAAAAAATTACATGACAAACACAAAGGGATTTATAACAAATAAATATGTACAGCATGAATAAACAGTGATACCGCCTACTTGTATAAACGTGAAAAGAGTATAATTTTTAATTAGCAAGACAAAAATATGGTGTATAAAGCTAAAATCTAAGTGCAAAAGTACTGGCAGATAAGCTTAAATGTCCCCAAAATATATTCATGTGAACGTCTTGCTTACAGGCACCAACTTTACAGTCGTAGCGGAAGGGTTTGAATATCCTAAGCGGCCAATTTGTGCAGAAACAAAAGTCGATATGTGTTAGATAAACTTATATAAAGAACAGTCATTTAACTAGATTGCAGGCGCGTAGCATCCAGTAATGCAGCCGATGCATATGCATTGGGGCCCGAGGGATGAGGGGCCCGAGCCAACGGGAGAAAAGAAAGAAAAATAAGAAGGAAAGAGAAAAAACATCAACATGAATTCATAATGAGAATAAATATATTTTTTCAATTCAATGACCGGTCTAGTGTCTGAGTCTCACCATCTCTGTCATTTTTTTGCTGGCTATAATGTTTCTGACTAGCTGAGTTACCGACCTATATAATAACAGGATACTCATTTCATAGATATACATATATATATATAGAGTGCTTACAGTTGGAAAATAATGAAGGTGTCGATTGTGAACATTTTAAAGAAAGGTGGGGATCAAAACATTGAAGAACTTGGAATAAGTAGGGGAAGAATATTTAAAAGAAATCATATTCCTTGGGGTTCCACGGGATATCTAAGTCATCAGATTCGAGATACTCCAATTCCGAACCCCATTCCGGAACCCGAAGGCGTCGGGAGTATTTGCGTTTTGAAGGGGGATTCTTTAGGGTTAATATATGCTAGAGTTCACGGCCATTCCACCTTCTCCAATGCATAATCATTTCAGTAAATAAAAATTCTACATATTTTCGGTAAAAATTCCGCTTTGCAAAAATTCCTAGCGTGAAAAATTCATTTCTGTCAAAATTCCTTCTGTAAAAAATCGTTAGATATATATTGATATGTACCCTTTATGATGTTATTTATGATAACCATAATTAAAATTACCCCCATATTTTATCAATTTCGATTGCACGTCGTTTCAAACCTCTACTGTTAGGGATAAATTAATAAAATTAAGAACTATTTTTATATTAAGAGGTTATATTAAAAGTAAGAAAAACATTATTGCGCGTTATGGAATGATGTGATGGAAAAACAAATTAAAAACATTTTCTCTTAATAAAATAATGAATAATAAGCAATTAAAATATTTAATAAGGATAACACTACATAAGTATCTAAAGTTATGATCCCGGAGCATAAAAGACAACAGCTGACAGTACCTTCAGCTCGCCCCCTCCCTCTTTATGAAGTAGGTTAGCACTCTATATATGGAGAATGCCATAAAGACTATGTCCGGTATCGAAATGCTTTCGAGGAGGCAAAAATAACGACACAGACTCTCGCAACTAATGGGGAGGAGAGCTCATAATCCGATCCAGCTCACTTTTGAAAATGTCAGAACAAGGAGAGTTAAACGTCATTTTGACGAGCTCGCTGAAGATGAACGCCTATCAAATCCAGAAAGTTATTTCAGAGTGAGCATTTTCTATGCCAATTTGGATACAATAATCAACCAAATGACCCAGAAATTTAAATCTATGCGTGCAGTTTCAAACATGTTCGAGGCGCTGCACCCCACCACCCTACAGCTGGCAGGCGACGATGAGCTTCATGACAAGGCAAAACGTATCTCTGAACACTACAACAGGGACATAGGAAAGGCTTTTCCAGCTCAGCTCGTGTCATTTAGGACCTGTTTCAGAGAGAAGATTGCAAAGGAGTCTTCCTCCATGACTGTGTTACAGCTTTCTAAAATGCTACTTTTGGATAATCAGTCTATAACATCCACGTTCTCCGATGTATGTACTGCCTTGCTGTTGTTCTTGACAATACCTGTAACAGTGGCCTCAGCTGAGCAATCCTTTTCAAAATTAAAAATTATTAAGAACTATCTGAGAGTACTATGACCCAGGAGAGGCTTAGTGGACTGGCTATTCTGTCCATTGAAAACATACGAACACAGGAGTTGGACATTAAAGAAATCATCGAGGACTTCGCACAACGCAAGGCTCGCCGTGTGCCATTATAACAAGGAAAAGTAGGCCTACTGGAAAGGAAAAATGCAAGCGCCCAAACAGCGACTATATATATATATATATATATATATATATAAAAAGAGATTAATTTAAATATGTATTTCATTTATGAAAAGAACCCACTGAATAAATTACTCCATGATAAATAATTTCCCTTCAAAGATTAATACCTCAAAAAATCGCCCAAAACTTATTTAAATTTTTTTTTTGCTTGAGCTGTGATAGGGCCCGTCCTACATAATTTGCATTGGGCCCGTAGTCACTGCCCTACGCCACTGCTAGATTGTCAACGTATAATCGGGAATAATTAATAAATTATTATCATAAATAATATTTGGTAGAAAAATATACCGTCCAGTATTATAATTTTTTCAGAAGTGGTGTCTAAACGATAAAGTTTGATCGCTAATTCTCATGATTAAAAAACACATAATGAACAACGTTTTGAAATAATATATTGTACACATCAGCAAATCCATTTCAAGTCGGAATTTTCAAAAGAGAGTCCATACTAGATTTTTTTTTCTCAATATGTATGGTAACCATTAAAAAAATAGTTATATTTTATTGAAATCTTTTTTGGGAAGATTTATTTGTTTATAAATAAGGATTTTATTACACATGTTTTTTTAAACACAAGTGAATTTAGACTTTGAGCATTTAGACTAAAATTACTTAGTTTTTAGACATTTAGTTTTTCATCAATAATTTACATGAACTAAGTTACGTATTATTGTCATATTTAATTCATAACGTAGCTATACATTTTAAAAGATTGAGTTTACATTTTTTACCGTTTTAACTGTTTTATTTTCCTACTACATAAAAGTATAATTACAAATATATACACTAAACTCATTATAGACATACAATATAATTTGTAAAAAGCTCACTGAACAGTTGCAAAAAATACATATATATCAACAAACATTATATTTTAAAATTTTCTGTCCAGAGATAAAATAAGCTTATATACAATTCTACTTGTTCACGGATAAAAATTGGGTATGTCTTCTTATCATAGACTTGATAACAGTCATATATTTGAATGAACTTGACAGAACCAAACGGATCAGATCTCTTGCCCATTTCCATCTGATTGATGACGGCGGGAAATTTTTATATCGAATGCAGCGTATCTTGCAGCAGCACCAATAATTCTCACTTTTAAGTCTTCGACGTCGACGAAAGAGTTTGCGGTCAGTTTATGTGCAATTTACAATCAGAAGGATATATTCAATAACATTAAGTTTTGATGAGGCTTTTTTTTAGTAGCACCAAATAAAATGTAGGCGGATATTAATTTCGGAGAAATATGCTACCATATACATATATTTTGGGTTTCAATATCTCTGATATTAATATATTTTTTTAATTACAAAAGTTACTCTGAGTTGAAAGGTCTACAAGCCCAAAAATTAGTTTTTTGTGCATATTGTTACTTTACCTTAAAAATACTATTGAATATACTATTAAAAATACTATTCTGGAGACGGAAATGCAACTTGATTTATAAAACCTGCATAGTTATTTATTTCTACTACATAATTTGTTTCAAAGTAAATTATTTTATAATTTAAAGTCCAATTAAACTCTTTATTCACATAGAAGCAATTACATATAATACATTATAAGGACAAGAAACGTTTATGCGAACACACAATAAGGAAATTTTCATCTACTAATATAACTCTTTAATTGTTTTTATTGAATAATTTATATTCAATAATAATTTATTGAATGATTAAAATTTGTTCAAAATAGTAGTTATATCAATGTTTTCTCTGTGCATTTGGACCAAATAAACAACTTTAAACGTTCATCCTGTGAGGTTTAATGTATTTAGAATATTAAATAACTAAATGCCTTTTTGACACTATGGTTTATAACTACATATAGGATTTAAAATCGCACTCATTCACCTTTATAATCACAAATATCTTTGAAAGACAGTCTATATGATTTTTTTTAATATTGGCTCAGTTCTACTTTCGTACACCTCTTCCATATTTTAGGACTCATGGTATATTTTTATTATTTTTGGAAAGGAATGGGAGAGAGAAAAAGAAAAGAAAGAGGGAGAATTAGAGAGATTTTATGAAATAAACAAATGAAAAGCAAATGACGATTCAATTATTCTAGATCTGTTTTCCAGGCTGAAACAAGATGTTGGCTCCAACGGTTTGTAATTGTTAGATCAATTATTGATTTTCCTATGTCCCTCCCAAAAGTCGGTGCACAACCTACATTCTGAAGGCTTAGGCTAAAGGTAGCCACGAACTCATCCAATATTTATCCACGAGAGTTTGTTAGTGCATCTCGCCATAGAGTACTCCTTGGCTTGAAATATCCACATAACAGCAGAGGTTTATGGTTCTATCGCAGTAGAAAAAGATTGGTCTTATTAGTCCACAGATATCCATATTCGTAATGTCTGCAGAATAGCTCGCAACAATTCAATTCTTGCTGTTGTCAGTTTTCCCAGCACATACAACAAGATCCCTTCAGCAAAACTTAGGTATTTGAGTGACCACCAGTTCAGGTGATTATATAATTGTTATTTTGGTCATTATTTACTTTATTTTTTAGTATTTCTTACTTTTATCGCAAAATCTGTTGAGGAATTCGAATTTACTCTTTCCTATTATAATAGGAAGGATGCAGACACACGTATTTCCCAGTAACGATGTTCGCTAAACACATCTTCATTGAAAAGTTAATTTATCTCTTATCCTATCAAACTATGCGTCCTGCACTCGTTTTGTCATTTTTTTAAATGACAAAAAGATATTCTGTATACTTCATTATCTCAATAATCGTAACTCAAAAACTCTCTTCCGTTCTTTTACGACTCATTAAGATTAAAATATCATGTGTCATTCAACCAATGATGAGCGAATGACACTCTGTCTGCAGTTTTTTTTTCAACACATTCTCAAGACTGTTGCATTATTTAAATGTCATATGGGGGATTCCCACTTCATAACAATTTCCAAGCCCTGGTGTCATTTATTTGATAACTTACTAATTTATTCAATAAATACATATCACTAGCATCTAAATTAACACATTGAAAAAATCCTCGTTTATCGTTTGATAGCCCAAATCAAAGCATTATTTTTGATATTGGCTTTTATTTTAACGACGTTTAAAAATACTGTATCGTTAATCGGGTTGTGGGCGTTCACAACCTTGGCGTTTTTCCGTTCGTCCGTTCGTTGAAAAATATAATATATTTTCATTTGTTCCTATATAAAATTTGAATTAAATACATTGAATCCGACTTGTTGATTTGTCATTTTTGTAATCGTTTGCGAACGACAGCAAAAAAAATATCGTTTGTCGTTCATTTAAAAATATCACACAGTAACTTGCAGGTTTGTTCTTATTCAATATATCTTCATGAATGGTAACCCCTGGCGCCAAAATAAAAAAAATACTCTTCATTGCCCAGCAAATTATAGTTATGGAAGAAAATTTTAAATATGAAAAAATTATTTATTAAATTTATATTCACTTAATATCGGAGAAAAAAACGAACAAAAAGTAGTCGTTGGGACATAGGTCCATTTAATTTAGCACAGAAACATGCTCTTTAAATATGGTCTCACAAGACACTTACTCGTTGTCAACAAATTCCAAAAAGCGTTTCCCTTGATAGCCACTGTTAAAATAGTGAATGACCTTGCCCAACTGCTCCCAATTTCTTATATCCGTAACTTCATCGGAACCAACACCAAAAAGAACACCCTCATCTTGTGCCTTGACTTCGTCCACTATAACATCTTGAGTGATAGTGGTTTACCTTTTTACCACTTGAGATAGAAAGAGAAATAGAGTCGATTTCCATATTCCAATCGATAGCTGATTTTTCTCTTTCTATCTAAGGTAGGTAAAACGGTAAGCTATATCGCCATCATGATTTTGCTGTTTAATGCAACCAATCAAAACGTTGTTATTATATTTCTTTAAATGAGTTTGCATCTCCTGCGTCAATTTTTGAATATGACTTCAAACTAAAAAGTAAACTCTATGGAATGGTTCGACCTCAAAAGTGGAAAGCATTATTTACAATATTAGATAAATATTTGAAGATAAAAGATATCCCAACTCCTTTGCGCAAAATACGACATTAAAAAGATTTTTATACAGTTAGTTACACGGATGGATCCAAAATCAAGGATCAAACGGGCATCTCTTCAAGATGGGGAGTGTTAAAACCCGACTTTGCAACATATGCGATGACACATCATACCACCTCATCTATGACTCTATACTTATGTACAAGGAGAAAGATTATGCAACTCGAAGGATGTGTCGGAAGACTCTCCTTAGAGCAGTGGTTCCCAAACTTTTTCTGCTGGGCCCCCCTTTGGTACATAAGAAATTTTTGCGCCCCCCCCCCCCCCCTAAATATATAAAAAAGAACATACACACGTTTTGTTCTCAGAGTCCATTGGAGTTTATTTCACACATTGTAATTAATACAAACCTCAACCTTTTTTTGTTTTTGTCCTTCTTCTAGCAGTGTTATTTAGTCTACTGCATTTATATTTCCATTCATTCGTTTTTTCCCGCGCCCCCCACTTTGGGAACCACTGCCTTAGAGGATTATATTTTTTAAATATCATTTTTTATGTATTTTAAATTATATTTTTCTTAATAAAGCCAATAGCTCCTAGATAGATCACTACCGGCTGATACTGGATTAAATTCCTGTGAAGTGAGTCTATTCCATAGAGAGCCATAGAGAGCTTATTGTATTATTCAGAGAAATAAGTCCATTATATTGTACCCAATATAAACAAATTTTCTATCTCTATGATCAACTTACGATGACATAGTATAAATTACTTAGTTTATCATGGGCACAGGCAAACGATGTTTCTCTGCTTTTGAAGGAATAAGCTCTCTATATCTTTATATCTCTATGGTGCAAACCGAAGTTACAATCATTTTAAAAGTTAACAAAATAATATATTATATCACTTATATTTCATACTGAAATAAAGCGGCTTCTTTAACTCAGAGAAAGAATGAATGATTGTGTCAAGGAAGCCTCATGTCGATACTTGGATCATCACTCTGACTAACAGACGTAGAACCATAAAGATATAAAGACATAGAGAGCTTATTAGATTCCTCAGAAAAATACGTCATTGTGTCCAATATGCACTAATCTTTCTATCTAACACACCTACACGTACAAAAACCTCAACAAAACCCAATAAATAAAACCGCGAAATCAATTAATAAAATGCTCCATTTATTTGTTTCTATACTCGAAAAACAAGACAATACTGATTGAACATATTTTGAAAATAAATATATGAGGAAATATTATTATATTTATGTGAATTACATTGTGTTTCAAATTTATTTCTTTTTCTACATGACCTATATGATTAAAAAGTCCCTAGAAGACATAAGAAGAGCCAATGGTGACTTTCTTTGCAAACATATATTTTTAAGTAGCTGACTGCAAATTCATTTAAGGTGAATGAAACACACTAAGTAACATAATAATTTTTGTTATTAGCATTGTAATATAATTATTATCATTATCTATAACTCTACAATTATAAACACGTTAATACTTGACGGGCTTAAAGATATTTGAAGAACTTTGACACCTTCCTAATTTCTACATCTACATACGCCTGCAAAAAGGAGAATGAAAGAACAAAGGATAATCAAATGGGTTGTTTTAAAAAAATAAATGATTAAAAGAAATATATATTCTGTTAGAAAGTTGTTGGAGAAAAATAAAAAATGGGCGGGAAAAGGTGTTTGAAAAGGGGGGGGGGGGTTGGCCAGCAGCTGTATGAAAAAGAGAGGGAAAGTTAAGAAATGGCACAAATGACTTAGCCCCTTAGGGAAGAAAAAGAAGAAAAGTGGGGGGGGGGGGGGGGGGCTAAGATTAACTTAATAAAAATGAGATCCAGTTATAGGCTAACAGCAGAGGAGTCACAAATGCTTTTTGAGGGGTGGGTGGGTGTGGGGTGATGATGCTGTCATTAAGCTCCTTTAAACCTGAATGAACGCGCTGACTTTAATGTTAGTAATTATTATTGAAAGAAGGAACCAGGATATTGTTGTTGTTGTTGTTTTCTCTCTTAAACTTATAAATACAAACTTTGGTTATAGCTCTTGTAATATTCATATTTTTGGTAGTTTTTTGTATATTTTTTATATCTTCATCATGATTCATAAGAGGAATTTTGAACTACTACTAAGTAAATGTTTGTTGAATAAGTAGAAAAATGAGAAAGAATAAATATAATAATATTAATAATAATATGTGGATAGTTTGAAAAAGAAAAACCGAATGAATATTAGTAAGGAAAGTGAAGGTGGGGTGGGAGGGATTCTCACTCAGGAGTGACGACGACTCCTTTATGATGATTGATTCAGGTCTCTTCATCAATGCTGGGCAGCCAAACGCCATGTTGTTGCATGCTGAGGCCATCATCATGTATTTGGGATTGAATTGTACGCATCGAACGGGTCCATCGTGGTCTCCGTTGAGTACGCATACTTTAGAGCCCGTTTCAGCGTTCCAGATGTGTACACGGCCGTCTGAGGATCCGGAGATGACAAACTGGGAGTCTGGGGAGAAGGAGGCTTCTAGGGGGATACCCTTTGTGTTGGAGTGCCCCGTGAAGGTTTGAAGGGTCGCCCCGGAGAAGGCGTCGATGAGCTTGATGAGAGAGCCGTTCGTGGATATCAGTATGGTCTTGCCATCTGGACTAAACTTCAGGCCCGTCCACTCAGTTTCTTTCTCAGCTGAAAATGGAAAATAAATTAGTCATAATACATCTTGAATGGCTTTAAAAAGGAAGTAGAAATCTAAGAATTTTGTGCTGAAGCTTTTTCGAACTGTCGGGATACACATAGTATAAAATATACTTAAGCATACGAACGTCCGACATTTTATCTACTTGAAAGAGCCTCAGCTAAATGACTATTAGGGTACCATTGAATTAAATATGTATGGTCCTCAAATTAAGAACGAAGGTTTGTCTATATTTTTTAGTAGTTGTAGTCGTTTGGATTATATTCATATATAAAAAATGACGAAGAAAGTCTTTTTATCGGTCAACGAAAGAAATATTTGTTTTAGTTCATAATGTGCTCCTTTATTATCTAAATACATTAGAGTGATTGAATTGGGAAGACCTCACATTAAGGTCAATATATATTACTTTTACACTTATAAGAACGCAGTATAGAATGACTTGTCGAACCCATCAAAAGGGGAAATGGGATAAATGAACTGTTTTAATTTATAGCATTGGTCGTTGTTATTTTGTTCAAAATACTTAAAGATATTACTATGGTAAATATAAATGTTTTGCTCATCACCTGACTTATTCGTTCATATCTAATATGATCATGTCATTCCTGCTTTGTTTTTCTGGGACTTACGAGGGAATTTGAAGGAGGAAAAGGGTCCTTTATCGAAGGATCGGAGATCATAGAGTTTGACACTCTCCGAGCTGATCCCCGCGGCAAAGATGAGGCCCTCTGGATCAAAAGCAGCCACAGGGCGTCCGGCTAGATGCATAAGACCCTGGCAGTTGTTGGATCGGAGGTCCCAGAGACGTATTGTTTTATCAAGGGAACCTGAAATGAAGGACTCGTCCACAGGGCTGACGCAGAGGGTTATGACCTTCTTAGTATGACCCCTGAAAGAGAAAATGGGATATATCGGTTGAGTAGTTGTTCTTAACAAATTAAATATTTTTATTAATTATATAAATTATTTAAATCCATTTTGTCACTATCATATTTTAAACTCTTATATTAGATTTTTCATCTTTGATCATTCCAATAAATAACTCCCCCAGAAAAACGGGGCGCTTAATTAGAAATATATGTATTTATTAATATGGATCTTTATTATTCGTAGCAATTTATTGAATTAGACATATTTTGATCAGACTTGTTGACGCTTGCAAAAAAGGGTCGTTCGTCGTTTGTTTGTCGTTCCCCAAAGTTATCGTTCATTTTAAGATCGAGTCGTTTTTCGTTCGTCATTCTGAATAAAAGTGACGACGTTTTTTAGAAAGGTTCTTTCTCATCAAAAAGGGCTTTAAAAAGTACAACACTACTAGTGGTACATATATGAAAATACTTTCTTTTTTTGGACGCCAGTGATAGACATTCATGAAGATATTTGAATGAGTACAAACTCCCAAGTTAATGTATGTTTTTTTTTAAACAAAAGATAGGAGTTTTTGTAGTCGTTCGTCAAAAAAAAAACGATTACAAATGAACGACACATTCACAAGTCTGATTTTGATGAACTTATAAACGAAAACTATATACGTTTTTGGAAGCGTTTGTGATATCAGTATATCATTTTTTAAATAAAAATTATGAGATATTTCACATTTATATTCTTTATGTTATGTAACAATTCGTGTCATATGATGTATATTAAATCAACTTGGAACTAACGTGAGATCGACGAGTCAATGTTTAGTCTGTATACCCTCGATCTAATTGATTTATATAAAGAGCAATTTAGGTGGAGTGTTATTCATCAAAGAGGGTTCTTCTGTCACTTCTTCGCGGATGAGGCCTGTGTCCCAGGCTTCTTCTTCCTGCGTCTATTTACCTGAAGTAGGAGATGTATTTATTTTCCGCGACGTTCAGATATCGAATGATGTCATTTTCTTTGGTAGAGGCATGGACAACATGACTTTTGGAGTAGTGACCGGAGTAAAGTGAACGAGGTCCACACCGTACTTCTTGGAGTTGAGGTTCCGGCGGGTCACGCCCTTTTCGCAGTCGTAGATGACGATTTGATCGTCGTCAGCACTAGAGATCAGCCAGGAGCCGTCGGAGGAAAAGTGGAGGTTGTTCACACCGTCAGAGTTCTCACGAAAGACCTTCCCCACGCGCATGGAACGAATCACATTGTCCACTAATTTCATCCTGACACCGCTGCTGCTATCCGGAAGGGACAAATCCGTTATAACTTGCTCATTTCGAGAGGAGGAGATATCGATTTCCGAGACTTCGAAGTCCACCAAGAGGGTTTGTTGTTATTTCTCTCTCTTTCTATCTCTCTCTCTCTCTCTCTTGTTCTTCTTCTCTCTCTCCAAGCTGCTCTTTCTTTCCTCTTTTCCTCCTTTTCTTCCTCTTTTTTCTCTTGCTGTCATCACATAAGCCATAAATAACAAGCTTGAAGGAGAAGAAAAAGATATTGTACACTCCAATGATGTCATAAGCAAAGAAAGAAAATATTTATTTCCTAACGCTATATGTCAATATTGACATCATTGGATATTTGTTAATCTTTTCACTTCCTTCACTCTTAATGCTCTATTACATAGACATTCCTTGCTGCCACCACTGCTCTAACAATAATGATAATAATAAGAAATACAAAACAGAATAGTTAAAAGAGAGAAAAAAAAGACTCCCCGGCTTCATGTAGGGGCAATATAGCGATATCTTGGGAATAAAGGAATGTGTAGTAATTCGTTGAATGACGTCATTGGCATACTATTTCTGAATACAAATTGTTGTGATGCAAATTGTATGAAATGGCTCGGGTTTATCATACTAAAATTTAAATTTGATATTTTTAATTGTGTTGAGCACTATTCAAATATTTGAAGTGATATTTTTTAGGTGTATAGTACTAAAAATATTATTCCAATTACGTCAATTGTTAACTTACATTTTTCTACTCCATAGAACTTGGAATTTATCTGGAAAAAAATATGAGACCTTGACCAAATTTAATCTCAGTTCCTCAAATAAAACGTTGAAAATAGCATGAATATTTAATATAATGAATATATAAAGCAGTGTTTGACACGTAAAATAATCAGCTTGAGCTGATACAGATCAAATACCTTCTTAAATCAATTCTAGCAACTTTGTTAACTTATTAGCAATGGCTACGAATGAAATTTAAGCCATTAATGACTTCAAATAACAACTAATACATCATATATAAAAATATATAATAAAACGGCCATAGTACTTATATTTTTGGACTAAAACTATAGCCAGCTATGAACATAATTATTTTTTTGGAAATGACATCATCAAAGGCTTATTGAAGAAAATATAATGCTTATTTATGACGTCAGAATTAAAATATCTGGCCGTATTTTTGTATTAATAAAAGTCAATGGACTACAGTTGGGAGGCTTTATTCAGCTGACTCTCCCAGATTTTCTTTCTTTTCACATCCGGATCCTGAGGAGGAACGATGGTAGGTTTTTGAATGTCCATATTTTTATATACTTAAATAATGACGAAATCCCTCGATATCTCCATGATCTCTAGACCAAGGGTACTAGTTCGTTTGGTAAACGGCGCAACAAGACGCACACTCTGTGCCGTCGATGTGGCCGCGTCTCATATCATATCCAGAAGAAGACTTGTGCCTCCTGTGGATACCCCAGCGCTCAGACCCGTGGATACAACTGGTCTGTGAAGGCCACACGGAGGAAGACCACCGGAACCGGCCGCATGAGGCACTTGAAGGTCATTCGAAGGAAGTTCAGGTAAGATGATTAATTTATATTTAGAATGAAACGTGTTTTAATTGTCATCGTGTTCCCTTCCAGGAATGGCTTCCGTGAGGGCACCGTTGCAGTATCTAAGAAGAAGGAGTAACCTCAAACTGTGTGTGCCCCCCCAATAATCATCGATATCCCGAAAATATACATCTGTTCTTATGTTACGAATGACGTTAATAAATAACCGGCTCGTAAGATACTTCATCCACCTTACTTCATTTCGGCATGAGATATCCTATCTATCCGTTCAGCGTGTACTGTTTTCTGGACGTGGGGCTTTCTGAGTGTGTGCTTAAGTGTTGATAACTACTAAGGTACATGCAAGAGCGCATATGATCATTCTAATATGATTAAAGCCCCAGAACTCCATGAAATACGATTTGTGGGAGGATTTTTCGTATATTCTTGTATCCACTTTCATTCCTCGCTTTTCAAAAAGTTAAAGGTGACATCAGCATCTCCGATTTCGTTTTAGTTTCTTTCTGTAGTATCTTCATCCTTGATTTGAAGAATTTCAATCACTGTGGGGTGAACTTTTTCCCTGACGAAAATATGTACAAGGCTTGGGATTTATTTTCATTACGAACTCGTTCAATTGATCCAGTGTTGGGTAAATTTCAAATTGTCCTAGTAATCTGAACTCACTTGCAATTTTTATTGCTGATATTCTTAAATACCTTGCATATCGGCACAGTTGGTATTAATATCAGCAACTTAATGCTTTGTAGTCAAAAGAATAGCTCTATGAATGTATTATCAATAACATGAAGTCTCCCATGAGCCAATTTAAGTATAACAGTACACATCAGGTCTTAGACACTAAATTTCAAGTCTGTAATAAGCTTTGACTAAATGTGTAGTTACTGTTCGTTCATTGGTTTTTCGTATGTTTTTTGGAGATCATAAAAATATTGGCGATTCGATGCAGGGTGAAAGGGGATTATTGACTGGTGCACGGAGCGGGTTATAGTTTCGTTCGTATAATGCAAGGATTCCTACCCATCAACTCTTACGTTATTTTTGTCATTCTGTCAGTGTTTGTATATCCAGCCCATTTTAGACATTCAAATCAACACAGTCGAACAGATTTATGTGAAAATACTCAACATATGTGTACTGTATACCAATGACAAGTCATAAAAGAATATATATGGTATTAACCGGGATAATTTAATTTTTATAAATCGATTTATCAATTGGCTCTTTCGATAAAAAAAATCAAACGGGTCCCACCACAGACCCCTCTAGGGTAACAAGGGTAAAAGAACTCATTATTGTACTGGAGAAACTGACTTTTTATTACTAGTACTCTTTAAATGTATCTTGAATTTTTAGGCTATACCTCAATTTAAAAATCGTCCATCAGTTCTAGTTTTTGGAAAAGTCATGTTGTATAACTGAAGGAATTTTGACAGGAGCCTTATTCTATTGGACAGAACAGTCACGTTTTAAGCCTTTACTTTATTGGTTGAAATGTAATATCATTTTGGTCCAAGTTATGGTGCATCAAAACGTTATCTTAATCCAATTCCTTCTTAATAATAGAGTCTACCCGTATTAATAAAAACTCCGCCATTTCTTCCGTGATTGCTAAACTAGTTAATCCGGGACCTGTTTTTAATCTAGTATTGAAAGAGGCAGTCCTATTTTATTTGGAACAATGGCCAACTGTAAAATTAGAGTTTAATTATTAATGTGGTATTTTTTCATTTTAAATGATATTATTTAGAAAATATATGACCGACTAATCGATTAATAGTGTAAAAAAAAGGTACGGTTACTTTGATCTCCTACTGAGCTATAAACAAAGAGAAACCACACTTCAACACGACCATCGTGCTAACATTCCTCACAAACCTCTCTATTATTGTACTTATTATAGAAGAAGAAGGAAAAAAAGTATTCGTCATCCAGAGTGCTCCTGCCTTGTTCTTATTATTGTTTACATTGATTCATCATTGCTTGGGATCAAATTTCTCGAATGGGAGTGGACGGTGGCATGATTCCAGTCATTATATTTACCTCGTCTCATCCTCCTCAATGATCGGAGGAGGAGACGTTTGAGAGCTCTTTCATCAATGTGGTCGCTCCTAGCACTGACTCGGCTCATGAATATGTTCAACGGGACTCGCGGATCCAGATAAGTACAATAATAGAGAGGTTTGTGAGGAATGTTAGCACGATGGCCGTGTTGAAGTGTGGTTTCTCTTTGTTTCTAGCTCAGGTAGGAGATCAAAGTAACCGTACCCGTAAAAAAATTGCCAGGTAATTTGAAGAAGGCCAATTTTGGAGAGATATTACTAATAATCCGACATTGCAAGTTCTCAACTCTTGACTGTATACAGCGATATATTTTAAAATGAGTTCCTTGGCACAGACATGATTTCCTGATACTTTCGCACTTTGTTCATTTTACAATTATCCAAGCATTCATGAAAATATTACCTTATACAGAACTCAGAATATGATATGTGATGAATCTTAAGGTTGTTGAACCATATACCTATGTATCATTTTTAAAAGTATTTTTTAATCATTTTTAAAAGTATTCTTAAATCATTTTTTAAAGTGTTTTTATATCATTTTTAAAAGTATTTTTATTTTTAAAAATATTTATTTATTTTGAAGTTATTTTTCATCATACTCTGACTTAAAGGTTGCTTGGATTAAAAATATTCATAAAAATAAATCAAAAATATGCGTAAAGTATTTAGCTCGAAATCAAAATTCTTCTATTTAATGTTTCCTTCGAAAGTGACTTTATATTGAAATATCCTTATTCAATCACATAAAACAAGACTTCAAGATTTATATTTAGCTATAAGACTAATTAGTTGATTATAGTGAAATAAAGTAAATTAGGACCATAAAAGTACTTAGAAATACTCGTATGTCCTTCCGTTTATTTAAGCAGCCCCTAAAATTTGTGAGAGCATAATGTTTATATTTCAGTTTTTAAAAGGTTTACATAGAAAGAAATACAACATATATATTTAGTTCATATTCAACTCTTGATATGATCCATTAAACAGTACAGTCGAATCCATAAATATATTGCAATATATATTTTATAATTATGAATTTATGATATTGTTTGATATTATCAATTATATTACAATTTTTAAGCTCCTAGATTTGACCATATAAATATAAAGACATAGAGAGAACTTATTGTATTCTTCAGAGAAATACTAATTGTGCCCAATATAAACAAATATTTATACATCTGGGATCAACTTACGACGACGTAGTACAAATTACTTTGTTTATATTGGGCACAGGCGACATCTAAACGATGTTTTCTCTGCTATTGAAGGGAATAAGCTCTCTATATCTTTATATCGACATGGACCCACCTCACCGGAACTTAATCCGGTATCAGCCGGTAGTGATACTATCTAGGAGCTATCTTAATATTTATATATTAGTTCAAAAATTCTTTAAATTGGGGGTTAAAATAAAATCTTCGAGGGATGAACGTTGCTCCCTGATCCCTCCCCAATAATATATATCTTGATCAAAATAAGTACTTTTAAATTTTATTGCATATTATGTTAACCGTAATTGAAGCTATGAATAAATCATTGATCCATAAAAGTGTATGATAACTCCTAGCCTGCTTAGCAAACTTTTAGTTAACTTTATAATAGAAATATTAACAATGACATATTTCGCCAATATTGAGACGCATCAGTCTCGCAAATATAGTTATTTTAGGGAAGCAAAATGCACATAAGTATTTGATTTGTAAAACGTCAATGCTGCATTTGATTCCATAAAAATTCGTTGATTTAAATTTCCTATGTTTTTTAGCGTCATAATTTATGCATAAGTACATGAGAGAGAAATGCATAAAGAAATACATCCCATTTTATAAGTCATCATTGTATCTAGATACGAGTTTGCAAGATTACCATGTCTACTATAAACAAATCCGTCACGAGAAAAGGTCTTCAATGTTATTGAATAAATATTAGTCTATAACCAATAAATTTTTATGAAGCTACTAAATTTATAAAATGATTTCATTTTTTTTGCCTAATGGGTTCCATAGAATTGCATTCGTATGGAGATAAGGAAACATTGGAGCGTGTAAATTAGCCTATCAAACCTAGGATCTTATCAATGAGGTTGACCCTTAATTTCTTTTCATAATAATATATCGTAGATCCATGATTTATTTCAAGTCCTTTCATTCAGGGGAATGCATACTAAAATGTACTGAAGCATCCAAGCTGTAGTATTTTTTAAAGAATGAAATAGTGTTATATTTTTTTTGGGTCACGAAATTTTACTCAATATTTGTAACAAACAATTTTGATCTATAATGTTCATTTAGGTTTTTACGCAACAGTTGAAGAGAGTTTAATTTATTTAAGAATAAAATATTATTTTAAAAGTTGCATCCTAGAATAAGTGATAACATGGTTTCCCCTGATAGCCCACTTTAAAAGGAAATGAAGTCCTTCATAAAATTGTAAATGAGTCATAAAAACCAAGTTCAATCATAATATCAGTCTTAAAATATTCCTTAACTTACTAGTTGTTGTGAATGACTGTATCTTAAGCCTTATTGATATAACTTTCATATCCGAAAAATAACAATAAGTAAACTTATACATACGCTTTTCAGTTTATTTGGGTAAATAGATACGTTTAAAATTATCGTTCATTGGGTGTGGTTTTGCCATTTAATAATTAAGGTTCAGACCCAATATATACTTTTAATCAGTATGTATAAAATAAATGTAATAGACGTTGTGGATCGAATCGTTTTGTACTTTGGTGACATTTAAAAGGTCTTTTTATAGTCTTTGGTAAGGAAAGTCCAAAATCATTTTAAATATGTTTTTTTTTGTTAAAGAGTGTATAAAATCTCATAAGATTATTATCTTCTCTTTTAGCCTTGTTCGTGTTATGGATAAACAACATGTTTTGTGGATAATATTTTCTTTCTTTTTACTTGTCTCCTGATAAAGCATATATAAAATTAGCATATTCATATTTTGTAGAGGTTTAAAAAGTATATTTTGACATTGTTTGCTTCTTAATAAGTTTTTATCACCAAACTGCTATGTTTTTATATAAAAGTTGGGATTTATAAAAAGGAGAGACAGTCCGAATAATCCATAATAATGGAGTATTAAACAGAGACTTGTCACTATAACTATCAGGACAAATATGTCTATTGCTTAAAGTATCACCTTCGTCTTTTTGATTTTTTAATGTCTTATAATTTTTTGCACCAATAAAATTATTAATTTCTTTGTCATATAGAAAAGGCGATAAATTTGCTAAAAATGAATATGGAATATAGTAAACAATTTGGTATATTAATTGAAGAGGGGGAGTACTTAAATTAATTGAAATTGTCATATTTGATTATCATAATATATATTAAAGACATCTTAGTAGTGTAATGTGGAGGTACAAAGTCAAATAAAAGTAAAGTTCCCAGTTATTAAAGCATAAAAGGTTATAAAATAAACTCGAATTTATTCGTAATAAAACTTAGCTTCCACAAAGCAATAAATATAATATCTGAAGAGTGAATAGTGACATAATAACGGGAATTTTATATTAAAACAAAGTCCTCTGAGATGGAGAGTTCCTCCTTGGGCCGAGGCACGTTTACAAACTCCTCATCCGCCGGACTACTCTCCAGGATAAGGGAGCGAGATAAGAGATCCTCAAGCTGCGAGGTCCGATCCGCAGCCTTTCCGTCCAGTATGGTAAACATGGGATAGCTGAGGCCCTCAGGAACCGCAGAGCTCATCACCTGAGACTTCCACCGCTCGTAGTGAGCCCGGTGCTCAATCAAGAAGCCAAAGCAGCAAGAAGGGTCCATTTTGGAAACAGACATTTTCTTGGGTGTGCTACAGTGAAAGGACTTGAGGTCAAAGTTTTGGTTTTGTTTAATATCCACGCGGTCTTGTACGAGGTGTGGGTCCAGGTGTATGAGGTAATTGTCCTGGAAGCCCACAAAGTACAGGGAGTGTCGGGGTCTTCCCCCGATGATCCCCACGCACTCCTCCGAGGCGAGAAGGGCCTTGATGCAGTTGACGTAGATGGGGTTGAGTCGGTCTCCCCCGAGGCGGAGGGGAATGAGGATGAGGAGTGGTGACCAGGTGGATAAGGGCTCTCCGCAGAGCTCCAGGACGTCGCTGTTGTAAATGGTGCAGTCGTTGGCGATGTAGACCACGAGGTCCTTGAGGATGTTATGGGAGGCTGCGCCTTGATTTACGGCAGACTTGAGTAGATGCGAGGTGCTAGAGGGCCCGAACCACTCTCCCGGAGAGCGGTTGAGGATGATCCCTGCGATTTTGAGGAGTGAGTGAATGGAAAGGGGGGCTTCCTCCACGTCTTCAAAGAGTCGGATGATGTCCCGATGCGTGGACTCTTGCCCCCGTGAGTTCTCCCGTCTCCATCTCCAGCTCCGTCCCAGGTGGAGTCGGAGGAGTGCGTTCCCCAGGAGCATTTGCCCGGAGCGGATCGTGCATCCCCAGCCGCAGTCGGAGCTGATCCGGGTACCACGAAACTCCTGGAACTCCCGGCGGTAGGTGAGCCAGAGGCGGGAGGCAAAGTCCAGGGCAAAGGTATCCCCGGAGGAGTATCGCTGCCCCAGGAGGCAGACGGGCTAGAAGAAGGGTGACTGGAGGAACTGCCGTTCAGGAGCCAGGCCGTCTGACCAAACTTGATGCTGTTCCACACAGACAAGAGACGACTCTTGATCTCCTCCGCACCCTCACCCATCATGAACGAGGAGCCACAAGGCCATCAGAGAGAAGGGCCAAATGGAATCACAGAACGAAATACACAAACAAACACGAACAAGGACGAAAAAATGGTAGGTATTTGTTGTTGTTGTTGTGATGAATGCGTCTCATTGAAACCCAATAGGTGCAAAATAAATGGCAAAGAAGGAGTAGAAAAAGAGAAAAACAGTATAATTTATTTAGTGATGTCACTACTTCTACATTTAAAAATCTGATGATAATGAAAATGTACAATGACGTCAACGAATATTTAATTGTACTCATCTACTCCTGGCGCTTTGTTATATAAGCTTGAATTCAAATATGCAACTTGACAAGAGCAAATATGACGTCACACTATACAGGTGATGACGTTGTAAAGAAATATCTTTTGTGACTTCTTATATAAAGTTATTTGATTTTTTTACTCTAAATCAGTGTATTGGAAATCAAAAGACCTATTTATATTTGTTGGAAATGTTGAGAATTCCGGATTCCAGGATTGTAATGATTCAAGGGGGAGAAAGGAGATTGGATCTCCTTACAGCAATTCATAGAAGAAGAACTCGGGGCAGACTCGGCTGTGCTTCTTACAGATTCCTCTCTTTCTTAAACGGCAGGCCCCCTTCTTTTTATTATTATTTTTATTATCGTTCTTATTATTCCTTGTTCTTTTTATTATTATTGCCATTGAAGCAAGTCGCTGAGATAGCAGCACCACGAGATCTTCTCTGGACCATACTCATCCATTTGGAACCTTTCGTCCCCACTCAAGGCCCAAAACGAGGATCTCAGCCCTTCAACCCCATAGAAAAGCCTATTAAAAGTAAGTGTCCACGATTCCTTATTATTCGTCTCTCTCTTTCATTGTGACTTCTTCTCTCTGAGCTGTCTGTATGCCCCCCCCCCTCATTCCGTTGTTGTCCAATCAAAGTGATTGGCCCCTCCATCCCGAAGTAAGATGGAGCCCGGCTCATCCAATCAGAGACTTTCCCTCTTGTATAAGTCGTAGTTGAATCAAAACACAACTATTGAATCCTTCATTTATTGGACAATCTTAAAGAATGTTGAGCATTTTCGTCACTGAATAAATCAGCAAGGATCTTCACGTGCCAAGAGTCCAAACTACCTTGTACACGGCAAGGTCTATGAACTGTCATGCACAACGCTTCCCAGCATACATACATATCTAAGCCAGAGAGCGAGAGAAAATGAGAGTCATATTGCAAGTGGTGCTCCACGAGGAAATTGCAATAAGAGGAAGAAAAGAAGGGAGAATTGCAATCAAAACAATATGAGCTGCTGTTGTTTTTAAATACTACGCTTTTTATAGCTGTGAGACACCATATTCGGCAAGGACCTATTGATGAAATGCTTGTTCCTCTGTTTTTATTTCTTTATAACTTTTTTTCTTCCTTTTTTTGCACACTCGTAATAAAATACGCGTATGTGTCCTAATGATCTCGTTTAGCAACCTTGAAATCCCCACTGTAGCTGGGCACTGGTTGTTTCTAACCAAGCAATAGTCGCACACACAAAGAGAAGAAGGTAGGTTGACCTGATGCCATGACAAAAGATGTCACAGGTGTTGTTTGTATACATATATTGGGCATTTCACTCCCTATTCCAAGATGTACGCGTCTATTAAACTCGTGATGAAATGGGGGGGCTTTATGTAACACACGTATATATTTTTTTCTTTTGCTTATCGACTACAGGCTTTGTTATTATTATTGATATTGAGGCAGTCATCAGCCTCATGCCGTGTGCTCAGAAAGTTTTCTCCTTCACAATGAAATACATTGTACTTAACATTGATTACATTTATTATTATTATGATTACAGACCAGTGGCGTGGAAGAATGTGACTTTCAATTGACTTCCTTGTTTTACTCTTCTTCTTCTTTGGAATTCCCGGGAGTGAGTCTATTTGAGGCATGCATGCCATCGGCTGTTTGAGTCGTATCGTTTCCCGTACACTCGTCACAGGGGTAGGACGGCCCAATGGAGAGCCCTTTAAGAGCTACGGGAAGGAAGAAACCAACTAGTGACTGCTGTGAGTGGATTCCCTAAGCCTTCCTCCAACGCCTATGACATTGATCATATTATAAACGGGCAAATCGGGGACGATGCTTACTTTGTGACGCGGCATTTGGACGATTGGGACTCTCGGAGTAAGAGGAGCGTTCAAAGTCCCTCATCTTCAGCCAGTGCTACTACTACGACTACTTCCACTTCATCCTTAGATGAGGAATTTGAGCCTCGTAGCTACTCCTTTGAGTGCAACTCCGCTGACGTGATCGGTGTGGCGGATGGTGTTGGGGGTTGGAGGGACTATGGAATTGACCCTGGCAGTTCTCCTCCTGTCTCATGAAATCCTGTGAAAGACTCGTCCTGGATGGACACATATCCTCGGATCAGCCTGCCAAGCTCCTGGCGCAGGGCTATCAGCGAATGCAGGAGTTTAGTGGTCTTAAGCAGAGGATCATAGGGTCCTCCACGGCCTGCGTCGTCATTCTTTCACATAAGGACCGTATGATGTATGCGGCTAATATTGGAGACTCCGGGTTCCTCGTTGTTCGGGACGGGAAAATCGTTCATAAGTCACGCGAACAGCAGCATCACTTCAATACACCCTTCCAGCTATCGCTTCCTCCATCCGAGCTTGCCTCGGAAGTACTCTCAGACCGTCCTGAATCCGCTGACAAGTAAGTCTTTCCAAAACAAAGTGTCAGTGAATCCCTTATTCCCTGGGATAAATGGTGAGAGATTAAATACAAAACTAAAAATAAACAAAAACCTATCCATTTATTATTATATTTAACTCTTTTTATTTTCTGCATCATTTGCAATGAGAAATGACAAATATATAACAAAAAAAGTTATGGGATCAATCAGATATATTTTAAGACCCTTTTCTTTTAATATTTGTAAATATATTTAAAAAATAAACCAATGAAACTTTTCATTTATTGAAGAGCACTATTGAGTAAAAAAAAATGATGATCTCCCTTACATATATGACATTTCATTTTCTACATGATTTGTAATGGTAAATATTATTTTGGAATATATTTTAAAGCAGATATTTGTTCTGACGATAATGGCCTTTTTGTTAATTGTATATATCATTTTCTAATGTAAATCATGTAAGCAGCTAGTTACATAAGGGAGATTATTTACTGAAACGTTGCCCCCAATAAATGAAAGGTTTTTTATGTTCAGTTTTGTCATTGATCTCTTACATTATATCATAGATATTTATGTTATGTAGAGCGCTCACCTACTTTTTAAAAGGAAGAGATACTTTTATGGCCTTTCATACAGTATGGGTCAAAGCATCATAATCACACAACAAATGTTTAAATTGCTATTTAGTGATATATTTAGAATATTCAATCAATAGCAGACAATATAAAAGATGCCATTTACTATGTCTACTGTGTTAATGTAATATTTTATGAGTAGAGTCATTGTAAATTTACGAGGTGCGACACTTTTTGTTCCTAAATAAGACAGTGGACCGAAATTACAAATGCACACCCATACAATGAAATAAAATGATTTTTAGATTCAAAATGATACTAAATGATTTGATTGACATTAAAAACTTTAGCGTGCCACTTCTTCATATCGTTGGTAAGGGCTCTTTGTGTATATCTTTATGGGTTTGGTCAATTACTTAAGCTACATATTCAGAAGTACTTCTCTATCTACTTTAAAATATTTATTTTCATATTTTTTATAAGATTAAATAAATTTAGGAGCATTCTTAAAAATACTTCATGATATTTATTTTTAGATTTTTCATTTTTACTCGCATACTTCTAAATATCCTCTTCAAAATACGGTTTATAAATAATGGACTATGTAGGTTTTCGTTTGTATAATTAGTACATTTTTATTAGACATATTTTTTAAAACCAATCACATTCAGAAATATTATGGCGTTAAAATTTTGGAGCAAATAAGTTTTCATCGTATTGAATATATTATTTTCATTTAAATAGCTTAGCAATATAATCCATTTTGTAGCTATTTATCAAAAAGTATATTTATCGCTGTGAAACATCTCATTTCCCCTGAAATCCATTTTTCTTTTACCATTTATACCGAAAAATATTTAAAGCTTCCTTGTCCATTCAATTTTTCACCTTATTTTTATCTCCTTTCAGATATGCATTTTCTGTTCAAAACGGAGATGTCATCATGCTGGCAACGGACGGTATCTTCGACAACGTTCCGGAGTCCTTACTGGCTCAAGAGATGTCTGCCATTTGTGGCTGTTCGGATCATAGAAGGATTCAACAGACCGCTAACAGCATCGCACTTATTGCCAGGAACCTCTCTCAAGATCAATACTTCCTATCCCCTTTCTCCCACAATGCTCGAGCCAACGGCTTTGACATCGTTGGAGGGAAGCAAGACGACCTCACAGTTCTCCTTGCTACAGTCATTCTGCCTGCATGATGAGTCTTATTAAAATACATTCATTTATATGAACTGCTCCTATATCTACTATATATACATTGTGAAACAACTCACTTGTTGCAATTAGATTGTCAGATTATTAACAAAAAGCTCTTGGAAGAGGATTTCTCATGATATTATGCTCATGTTAACAAAAAAAAAAAAAAAAGAGGATCAATCCTATGAATATTTATATTTGATAACGGAAAAAAATAATAATGATGTTTTAAAAAGCAATCTGTTAATAAAATTGCACAAGACTACATCTACCAAGGTAGTAGAGAAAGAAAGACTTAGTCAAATATCCAGTGACATAATCATGGCAAGGTCATCATCACGATTACGTAACTGGATAAGTTATTTTAAGTTGCTACATTCCTTTCTCTGCTCTCTCAGTATCTTGGTTAATACACTCCCTCCCTCCTTCATTTTATAATAATTTGTGAACCCATCAGAGGCATGATAAGCCCCTAAAGATCCTTCTTCTCTCCTGCGACCTGCCTCGTCATAGTTGGATGAGCTAAGCTTGAGAGTAAGAAGATATCCGCCCAGGCGCCTTCCTCTACAATGACTTGAAATAAATGATGATTGACAAAAAAAATATTTAAAAAAGTATATTATTGTCTTAAATATGTTGGGGAGAAATTTCAGGCATTGGAGTCTGTGGGGTCCCTTCGTAGCTCCTTCCAGTCCATGTCTTTGTAGATCCCTTGTCGTAGCCTCTCTCTCTCCATTTCTCGTCTTCGCCATGAGGGCTCAGACCAGCTACCCTCGTAGGGATGTGAGCCTATGAAATCGAAGGGATGCGCCAGAGGAAATTGGTTTTGCCTCAGGTCACCCTCAAAGGGATGTGTTTCTGCTAATTTCTTCTTGAGGACCTCTTCCTGTATTTCCTTGGGGTCTCGGTGACGGTCTAAGTGAAGATTGAAGCCGTCTTTTCTGTTAAATAAATTAGATGACAAAAGTATAATTTGAAAAATGATATCCCCTTATTGTAATTCACTACTACATTAAATTAGTCAATATTCTAATAATGAATTGCATTCAATGTTCGTAATCGATATTTGGTTACCGATGAAATTGCATTTATTCATATTTTTTTGTCTTCGAGATCATCCAAAATGAGTACAAAACTATAGAATAGTTACATTCATCCTAGGCATGATCTCTTAATATATATTTATCTTCTTTAAACCACACCGTTTCCATGGGAATTCATTTGTTTTGATATTTTTTTCCTGTGCCTTTCTTTCGGACACAAAAAATAAAGAGATATAGTTGAAATCAGTATGTTAATTATAACTTTTATTTTCAAATAAAGCGGATGATAAAATTCATAGGATTATCTGTTTTATTTATTTAAAAAAATGACAAAATATTTTTTTGTACTGACCAAAGAACCTCAAAGATTTTTTTGTCTAATTTCAACTCTAATATTCTTATTTTTATCCAAATGAGTGTAATTTATTTAAATCCCCAAAAACTATGCTTGTAAGACTTGGAAAACAAAACCAAAGCAAAAAAATAATCTTAGCATTATTATATATATAATGGAAAATAGACCTATGACATCACGTATATTGTCATAAAATATATGTACAGGGATTCCCTTTGAATGGTAAGAATGTCTGGAAGCGGTTAACACTTTATTCAAGGAATATTCAACTAAAAATCAAAGAAGTTAAGTAAGCAAAAATAATAATATCCTATAGCAAGTGTCACAAGTTCCGTTATTTTTATAGTGTCCTAAAAATAAACATCTGACAGCCACATCAATTAAAGTAAATTTTAAAGCCATAGAAAATGAGCTTTTGTTAAGATATAATTATAAATCCTTTAATGATTTAATGGCAATATGTCAGGGACGGCATGTGGGTCCGGACTCGGACCACCACTTAGGGCACCCGGTTCTACTCGTTAAATGTCTGAATGAAGGATTTGACTCCTCATAGATATTTTAAAAAACAGCAGCATTTAAGAATGTCGATATAGAAATCTGGAATGAACTTATTATAGTAAGGTTGATATGGAAATGTGTTTAACGTCGGAGAAATGTAAATTTAACAGATATTATTTTGGAAATATGGCCTGATTAATAGATAATAATGATCAGCACATTTGGCATATCACACTACTGTAATCCCTCAAGTATAAGGGAAAAGTTCAGAGTTATTGTAACGTCCGAGATCAGTTATTCTAAGGTATATATTATTAAACTCAAGGCTTTGTATTGGGTTCGACCTCGAACTAATGAGCATTTAAGTATGGTATTGAGAAGAGAATATAACTATCCTTATCGAACTTTAAAACTAATTATGGCCACCAACCTATATTGTTGAAAGTTATAATATTCTTAATCAACACAAACATTAGTAATAAGATCAGTGTTTTGATGTTGGCTTAATAACTCAGCAAGAATTTTATTAATCCTTCTCTGTTGTCCATATAGATGGATGTACAACGTGATGTCAAGGCTTAATCGAGCTTAATATCTTGAAGGACACACACAGAGGGGAAAACAACTAACACTTTAATTCACAAATCTTTTGTTAAGTTCGTATCTACATTTGGTAAGATGGGATTTGTCTAATTCACGCGTATATTTCATTAATGACGTCAATAAATAGATTTATTGATGAATGAATATATTGCTATGGGAGCCTTAAAAAATCCCTACTTCTATTAATCAATAAAAATTGTGAGAAGATAAGTAATTCCTTTTTAATACATTTTTTTACAATGAGTAAACTTTAGATTTCACGAAATATATTGAAAAATAAGACGACATTAAGCGAAACTAAACCCGGCAAACTTAGCTAATCGTAAATATGGCTGAAATTATAAGGGTCAGATTGAGTAAGAATAGACAACTATTGAGGATGGTAAATCTTGAAGCTCCAAGTGTAGTCTCTGCGAGAAAAAGTGAATAAACGACTCTCATTTTGAATGCAAAAGCAAACAAACAATAATTGAACTTCTCAAGGGATCCGAATATACACTAAATTGATATTCCAATATTAAAATACCTATTTTTTTCGTCGATAGATTTAATTCATAATTAAAGGCTTGGTCTCATGCACAATAATAAATCGGCTGATAACTGCTAAATTTCCAGTTTTCATGGTCTTTATCTTGGAGTAATTTTTTTCTACTGCAATTCTATCGAACCAAATAGGCAAAAAACCTTATTTAAAGGCTTACCGTTTCCTTGGGATTTTATTACTCCAGGATTTGACATAGGGGGGAAGGAACTCATATTCATAGACTGGCTCAGGAAGCTGAAGTTTATTATGATAGTAGTCCCGTAGACTGGAGTCATAGTCCGACTGAAAGAATGATAGTCCAACGGGAGTCAGAGAGCCCTGATGAGCATCAAAGAACTCCGAGCTGGAAAAGGTGCGTTTAGAGAGAGAGATGCTTCCTTGGGGATCCTCTTGGACTTTATATTGTGATAAGTCGATTTCTTGCTCGTGTTCGTAGAGGACGAACACATAGCGGAAATATCCGGTGCCTTTGGGGGGAAAGGGCCGGGTGTAGGGAACCAGCTCCTGGCTGGAGCCCTTATTAATGTTTCCCACCATCCAATGGAGATATTCCTTGCTCTCGTCCTCAAAATGACCGTCTGGAGTAGAGAGCACAAGGGTATAGAACTTATCTCCAGGAAATGATACTTTCGGCTTCTCCGAGGCTTGCGAGGGTTTGATGATGTTCCCTCGGTGTACAGGGAGCTTTGATCCCTCCCCGAGTGAGTACTCGATGAGAAGCATGGTGTTGGGTCGAAAGAATCTCCCGGGAAAGAGATCTTCGTAGATGCCATAGAGCTCCCGGCATCATATATGTCTCGGAAGGCTCCTCCGTACTTGACGTGGTCACGTTCTACGATTTGAGAGTCCACGTTGAGGGTTCGCTCACGGGAGGCCTTTTCAAGGGCGGGATTGGATCGTTGCTCCTTTCGCCAGGCTAACATTTTCTTTCTGTCCGTGGATGGGTCTAAAAAAAGAGGAATAAGAAATGTCCTGCAGTATTTCGATTTATTTCTAATTCAATTATAATTTACAAAAACATAGATTATTTTTTTGGTTCATCGATTAGTTAAAAAAATCAAATAAGATATAAAACTCTATTTAAAAATGTAATGTTTTGCCTATATGGTTCGATTGAGTTGCAATCATTAGGATATAAATGTGTATTTTAGCATTAAGGTTAATCAATTAAGCCTATGATATCTTACCTGAGGTCTATCAATAGAAACTTTCCCTCTCGGAAGGCAAATATGTGCCCTCAACACGGAAAGACAACCACGCTTCCACTGAACAAATGTGCTTTCTTATATATATATATATATATATATATATATATATATATATATATATATATATATATATATATATAAGAAGACATTTAAGTCTTAAACTAATACAACGACAGAAAAAAGAATCACATTGGATTTAATAATGTTGTAATTGTATAATACATTAAGGTATATAAAATTAAAAATTAACATTAGAATAATAACGAAACATCACGTTGAATTAAAAACTAAAACATACATTAAAACTTAAATAGCTAATAAAATTTTAATAACTTTTAATTATCTTAAAATGCCTGTGCAAGTTAATTGGAAAATACTTGATTTCCCGATTGTTTCATTAAACCAAGTCCATATATTTTGAGCATTTTTAAGTGCCACTATTTTCTTTTAATATCTGTAAAAATAATTTCTTATATATTTGTTCCAATGACATTTATTTATTGGGTGTTTTTTCCTACTATCTTCATATCCTATCTTGACATACAGTTCAAACGCCATTAAACCCAACATTACGTCATCCTCCAAACCAAACCGATTCGAACTCCTTCATTACCTTCACTCTTAAAGGGAGGATGCCCAATGTCCAACCGTTTACCCAAGGCGGCCAACTTAGAGCCTTTCAGCTCATGGATCCGTTCTTGAAGATCCAAGTCCACTCCCGGCTCACGCTTCGGGTTAGAATTGGGATACCCGCTCTTGGAAAGCCCATTGTTATTAAACCACTCCCGCTGCCTCCCATGGGGACGAAGGTCCTTCCAATGATAGCTCCGTCTCCAAACCGCAGAGAACATGCTCATCATGTAAGTTGATGGGGATCCTCAATAGATGCTCTGTTATTATAATATAAACAAACATATTTGACAGCTGTTGAACGACAGCTGTCAAACAAAGGAGTTACAGAAATAATTCGTTGTAACGAAGCACTTTGAGGAATTAAGAGAGAAATATGTACTGTAAATAACCCAGTTATGTCATCACCTGCATTTGTTTTTTACAAAATATAAGTATATTTAACGCCTTGTAATGACGTCATTGGACTATGACATATTAATTTTTCCATTCCCTCCTCTCTCATCCTTTTATATTAGGTTTGAAAGAGAAGAAAGTAAGCAAGAATGAGCCGGCCAACGTTTTTTTTGGGCTAGTGAAGGTAGCTAACAAAGAAGTGGTGTATTAGCCGGGATTGGCTATTGATTTCCCTCCCCTCCCCCCTTTCCATAACAAATCTCTTTTGATCTTCTGTCCTGAATTCTTTCACGGCTGCTACACTGTATTACACATCCTCGATTCCTTGGTTATTCATCGCATCATGACGAGCATGGAAGATCGTCAATCCCTGGCCAAGTTGGAGGCCCTTAAGGACATTCGTAACAAGACCATTGCCCTGGAGAAGCTCCGCTACGGCTCTTGCACGATGTGGAGTCTGTGGAGAGTGAGGAGAAGTGCCTCTCCGAGTATCGACGAGAGATGGAGCTCCTTCAGCAGGAGAAAATGGCACACGTTGAGGAACTCCGACAAATCCACGCGGACATCAATGCTGTAAGAACTCTGATTTACCCATGCTCCGCTCATTCTATGGATGAAATGTCAACTTATTTCGGATGCACCAGATATTGATATATATTCAGTCTCAAAAGTCTCATGAGCCAAATGCTCAAAGTTGATTCAATATATGAATTCGAGCATCCGCATCCTGAATTGAGGAGGAGATCTGTTAGCAAACACGAGCGTGACTAGAAATAATGATAACAATAGGTGGGACTTGCTACGACATCACTCGAGTGCACTCAGTTGAGAGACATAGTGTCGGATTGCATCGCCTTAGATAAATATGTTGTTTCGTAGCTGGCTGGACGTTCAGCGCCCCCCGAAAAACCCTGCAAATAAATTCTTAGAATACATATTTCATATCAAATATTCCATTTAAAAATGGTAGCTGAAAGCCAAATTTCACAGCCAAGTGAAAGAGCAAATGATGATCCCTAATATTATATTATTTGCCTTAGTAGATCTTCTGAATTGTATTTCATTCATAACTAAATGACATATTGAACCAATAAAATTATTTTAAAGCGATTAGGGAGGGTGTGTAGCGAATTACTCTTTCCATTTTGAGGGCACAAGTTCGACTCCTCATTGACTCAGGGAAAGGTCTCATCAGCTTTATTCATTCTATCTGTTGTATATATAATGCTTATTCATAGCCACAGGATATTGCAACTCCATTTGAACCGTAGTGAGAAACAAGTATATAAAAGTTAATATTGAATGTCTCACTTTTTTAATTATTGCTTACAAACTGAGTATTTATTTGTCATTTATTTTGATATGTACAGAAAATAGTAATAATACATAAAGAGCTCAAACTTTTAAAACACAGGTAATAAGAAATTAAATATCTAAATACAAATATAGAGATTTCTATTCTTTTTATAATAATTACTTGATGTATTTATCATTTATTCAGTTAAAATGTGTTAAAAGAGCGAACATAGAAAATGGTGTGAGTTTTATTCCTCTTCTTCTTATAGATGGAAACCGTCATGAAGCAGGCAGAAGAGGCCCGTCGTGGCTCTCAGGAGTCTGCTCGACGGATCTACGAGGACTATGGACCCCTCAAGCAGGACGTAGATCTCATGCGCACAGAGCTTCTTGGCCTGGACAAGCTTCCGGACCTCCTCACGGACTCCAAGGAGAAGCTGAATTCCATGGGGATCAACGATAAGCCCAAGGGTGGGGCCATGTCCAGCATGATGATGGAGCCCTGGCATCACCCTCATCACCATCCCTCTCCAGAAGAGAGCAAGTCCTTTGCATCACTCATGTCCCTGGGACGGGCAGCGGCCGTTGCGGCAGCCTCTGGCTCCAATCCATCCCAACCGCCTCCTCCAAACCCATTCCTAGCCGCTGCAGCCGCACAACACTCCGCCATGGGCCTTGGACCCCTACCAGGTCTTGGGCCTCCTCCAAAAGGAGGTGGCAGCGGGTCCTCTGGGACCGACCTCCGAGGATCTTCATCTGGCCCTTCCGCCGTTCCACCCCCCTTTCGACAGCAGCCGCCCCCCATGAAGTCCTGTCTCTCCTGTCATCAGCAGATACATAGAAATGCTCCCATCTGCCCACTCTGCAAAGCCAAATCCCGATCACGGAACCCCAAAAAGCCAAAGAAGAAGGAATAAACATGCATTCCCTTATTTATTCCTATATGCTATGATTCCTAAAGAAGTATTAATATTATTACTATTTTAATCATTAATAACTATGATTTGCTGAAGGGGTTTATTAAAAAGGAAAGAGAAGTGGAAATGAGTATAACGCCTAAAACTAATACAAACCGCTACAATATATATATATATAGGTATAAAACTAAGAAAAAAAATACTCATTTTAACATAAAAACATATAGTTTGTTATGCATTTAGCCAATATATTCTTAACATTGCATAGAAGTTCATATAAATTCAATACAGCTGTCCCTTTGGAGTATTTTTATTTAAGAAATGAAGCATTACTTAATCATTTAAAAAAAGTTAAGTAGTATATTGTAAAGCTTCGATACAAAGTTATGAACTTGATTATTTAATGTACTTACATGATCTTTTATTCTACTATATTATCAAATTGATAGCCATTTGATGATTCCTAAGCCTGATTTACCTCTTCAAAGTTCTTTGTGCCATCTAATAACGATCCATTGTATGTACTTATTTCTAGAGATATGAGCTTGCATGACATAATAGTGACGCATATAAATTAACATCATAGCCAAATCTACTTGTCACAAGTAAGACTACTCTAATGACACAAACAGCACCACGTCACAAGCCATCATATTTCTAATATTATTTTATACATTGTGCCAATTCTCATTTTATATATTTAAAAAAAAATGTTTCAAGTAGATAAATTTAGATAAAGCCCTTGTGCATATTATTCGCCGTTCCCTCTTATTATATTGTTCAGTATTCCATTTTTGTGTATTAATGTAAATACAATTTTCCCTTTTCCCCAGAATCCTTGCAGCTAAAAACGGTTGCTCCCTTCTCTCGTATGGTTGATTATTACATGATAATTACATTTCTCTGTTTTTACATATGTTGTATCTATGTTATATATAGTGTTAATTCATTTTATTAAAATAATATCAATAAACAGGAATAGCCATTACCATGACGTGAATTCGTGTTTTCTTGCTGTTGAATTATAGGGACTCATAAGCAGGGCTCTAGAAATTTAGAACAAAAATAACGTCGCATATGCCCCGAAATATGCAGAAAAAATGAAATAGGAAGACAAATAAGCAAAACAAATATAAAATATGCATTCTGGGCGAAATTGACGACTTTTTTAAAGAAAATAAGTTCAATATATGTCATTCCGGATAAAAGTGACAGCGTTTTTTTATTCCACAAAAGTTGCTCTTGTGGAGACTTTATTCTTAGAAAAGAAGTCATAACCTCTTCAAAATTATTAACGGTATACAAAAAAACCATGTATGCGTTTTTATGTCTTAGAGGATCGTTTTTGCCCAAAATTAAAATACAGATTTCTACAGCCCTGCTCATGAGTTTAGTTGGCATAGACAGACATAAAAGGTCTTGTTCCATCATCATATGATCAAATACATTTATTCTTATTTATTTTTTTGTTTATAAAAATCCTTTGAATTAAACGAGTTTGTACATGCTAACTGTTATATGGAATTTGTTTTTGAGTGGCCTGTTCTAATATTTAAGAAAACGCAACTTTATTAATGAAAAACTTTATAAATTTTGATTAAAATACCTTTTTATTAATGATCATTAAACTTTAACGTCTTTGAAGTCATTATTTATTTCTTTGCTTCTTTATCAGGATCATTTTCATAAGTAAAAAAACGTTCTTTAAAAAGATTTCTGCTAACTCGGGCCTTTCTATAATAAAGTACTTTTTTATTTTAGGCAAATGTATTGAAAAACACTCAATAGAGTATGTTAGTTAAGTAGAAGATTGCTTGACTTTCAATGTTGTAGGCGCAGACTCGATACCTCTACATGCATCAACATCATTCAAACGATCCCATGTTGGATTGAGGCATTTTAATATATATTAATGCTTATTCATATCCACATAAATACTGCAATTCCATCGAACCATAAAGGCCAAAGAAAGAATGTATATATCAATCAAAATAAAACATTTCATCACTAAAAACTCTCCCAGATCCATTAGAACATATAGACAGATGGGCCCTTAGCTCATAAAAAACCTTTATTCCAACGGCCTGAGAAACCAAGGAAATATTATTTTTCTGCCTTTTAGATATAAACATATTACAGGTCTACCAACCGTTTCCACTCTCAACACTCAGCCGCAGAGAGTGCTTTGACGTCATTCAAGGATGCTTATTCACTTTGCTCCCCTGTTTTTTCCCCTCCAATTCATATTCAAAGCTCTCTCTCCGGGTCAGTGAGACGAGACGAAAGGTCCATTGTTTGTGTGTGTGTGTGTGTGTGGAGGGAGCATGAAGAAGACTGGAAGTCGTCGGTGTCTCAACGAGGACTCCGGATCCTTGAGCATGGAGAGCAACCGTCTGCGCCGTGAGCTGTGTAACTTTGAGAGCTGGATGAAGGATCTGGAGTCCCTGGGGTCTTCTTGCGCGGAGTCTGTTTTAGAGGTGGATCGACTCTGGTTGAGGCAGGTCGTGGACGAAGTTCGAGTCCTTGTGAGTGGCGGAGGAGGAGGAGAGAGCAAGGTGGCTCCAGCTACCATCCCAGAAGAGGAAGAAGACGAAGAGGTGTCTGTTGGTAAGAAGGCGTCTCCGAGTAAGCAGAGTCCTCGCAGCAAGAACCGGTGCACATCTCGGAAGAAGCCACAAGTGGCCCCAGAAGAAGACAAAAAGTCTCCCAAGACAGAAGAGGAAGCTGAAGAAGAAGAGTCGGATGAAGAGCTCAAAGAAGTCCCCGTTCTTCTGCCCAAGACACCCAAAATCAAGGCCAAGCGGAAAACTCTGAAGCGGAAGAGCACGGATGAAAGCAGCTCATCGTCTTCGCCCTCACACTCCTTGGCCTCCTTTGGATCACCCTCCATGACGACCACGACGGAAACGGAGGGATCCAACTCCAAGGTTCAAAGAACACAGCTTCATCCCCTCACTGTAAATGCAATCACAAGCAACACTTGATATGAAAAGACACTCTGTAGAACCAGACTTATTTTTTCTTCACTCCTTTTGATTTCTGTGACAGCTATGGAATCATGAGAATCACTTACGTAGCCCTTGATTGGGTGTCGGGTCTGTGGGATCCGTTTGTATCAGACAAGAAACGTGTAGCAATTCAATTTGCTTAATTCAACAAAAGTGTTAGGTACCTTAATGTAATACCATATATGCTGTTTCTGTGGCTTGAAATGGGGAATAAGTCAACACTTTATTGGATTGACATGATTTGAAAGCCTAGAAATAGAATGGGTCATCCAGACTCACAAACACTGCCTGAATACCAATCAAGGTTTAAATGATCAAGCTAAAAGATGAATAGTAGTTTATGAGTAGGCTAGATAGTGCTTTATTCTTTTTATCTTTTATTGCATATACTATTTTGTTCGTTGGATGAGCGGTTTAATATTTTTAATAGTCTATATTAACGACAATGAAGTGGTAGTGACACTGGAAAGGATTTCAAGGCTTTCATTCACTTCTTCTCATTTTATAGGAATCACATCCCCAGAACAATGATCCCACTGAAGCTGAACCCATTTCTTCTCCACCTCCACGCGTTGCATCATCGCCTGAACCCTCTCCAGAGAGCCCATCTCCTATCAAGGAATGCCTCTCTCACCAAAGTGAATCCGACGTGGATATGAAGGAAGATGAAAAGAAAGCGAGTCCAAGGAGAGTCTCTAAGCCTTGCACCCCCCCCAAACCCCTTGAGTCCAAAACAAATACCCCTGTGACTCCACTTTGTTCTTATGAAGACCCCTGCGGAGAAGCCACAGCGATCATCCAGGCTCTCTCGGGAGGGATCGTCAGTAAAGGTGACGACAACTAAGGAGAAGGAAAATGTCCTTCCTGAGGCCTTAGGAACAACAACAACGCCCAAAATGAGTCCTTCTCCTCGCAGATCCCATCGTTTGGCGAAGGAACCTGCTACCCCTTCAACTGGTAGAGAGCCGCTTCAGACTCATAAAAATAATGAAGTGAGGCAAAGACGCTCCTCTGCCGCCCATCGGAATAGTTTAAGCCAGTATAAGGGCCTTGTGAATAAAGCCATACGGACCTCTATAACAGCAGAGACCAAGCGAACCATTGCCAAGGAGGATGAGGCTACGATTCCACATGACTACAAGGTGAGAATATGGGATTAATGCTCACTGAGAGTTGATAATGAAGTAGCTTCTTCTCCTTCTCTAATAGTTCTCTACGCCCTTGAATCAAACCCGGAAAATCCTGCGTACCATGTCAGCAACGACGTCTTCAGGAATGAAGTCCTCCATCCTGCCAAGATCTCAATCCGTTATTAGACATCGATCCCCTCTTCCTACTAAAGGTAAAATGCCCTAGGAAGTCGCAAATAATTTTCGGATGTCGTAAATATTGTTATTTTTGGTTCGGATCACTCAAATCAAAAAAGGGGTTTAGAGGCTTACGCTTTGAAACTACCCTTAAAGCGATTCAGAGATTCGTATTTTATAAGCCTAGTTCTATGCGAACACAACATTATTTTTGGGTTAATTTTTTTGTCGTATATACTAAATCCTGTCTTCTCCCATTAATTTTATGTCCTTTATTCTCACCCCATATTTGCATCACACGAATTTAAATATGCATAAAATCTACATAGAGTTCCTTCAAAATTTGATCTTGTACGATTCGTATTATACATTATTTTCTTCACCTTAGGCTTAGTATTATTTGTGAATTTAACATCAATAATGAAAATATCTAACAAATTAACTTAAAGAAGTGATTTACATGTTTGTAGATAATAAAATACAAATCGAGGTCTCGACTACTAAAGAGTAATAAAATCTCTAAAAGCTAATAACTTTGTACTAATTAAATGTTGAACTTGATTTTATTAAATATTTATTGCGATTTTTTACTATGTATATCTTATGCTTAACTTTCTACTTAAACTATTGATCAAATCGATGTTTTTTTCCTTTCAGCAAGTTCTACAATTGTGAGAAGCTCACGGATATTTCTATCCTCCAAGTCCTCTTCCAAGGTAAGACTTCTTTCTTTTTCCCCATGGGTTCATTATTTCTTCGCTTCCTTGTACATTAGCTTCAAGTACACTTATTATTGCATGCCTAGGAAAATAAATCATAGTATTTTTTTAATCTAAGTCAAAAAATGGGACTCAAATTAGGAATTTCAGCCTGGGGGCAAAATCCTGTTACATAGTGCTATCAGTTCAATCACTGCTGTTGAGGAGTGAACATTGATTCAGAGAGAATAAATTCATCCCTAAAAATACCAATTGTCTTTTCTTCATTGGCCTACTCCATGACGTCATTATCGAATCCTTTGAATTGACTCCTTCACTTCCACCTTTTAATATTAATTGACTAAAAACAATTGCTCAACCAAAGTAAAAGAAGAAGGCTAATGATGTTTAATCAATTCTGTCGATAAAGGGGTGATCAAATAAATAAAAGAAAGTGTTGGGGGGAAACAAACAATTATCCATGAATTTGCGAGAACAACCTTTTTTTAACCTTATTCATATATTAAAAATATAAATTTGATAGTATTCCAGGCATTAAGCTCATATCTTCAATTTATTATTGAATTAATTATATTTCATTATGGAATATTTATACTCAGCTTGATGGCAGTGAGACTGTCAACAAAAGTTAACAAATAGTGTTCTATCTTGATGAAATAAATAATCTAAACATTTCTTTTCTCACAATTTTGAAAATGTAACAACATTTCGACGGAAATTGTTTATTTATTTGTAGAGTAAGGTTTTTCATGTTTTTCTTACGTAAATGCCCATATTTTAGGGTATATTTAAGATACTAGGAAAACTGTGACTCAAGGATATAATTATATGAGATAAAAGTATTTTTAAGAATGGATAAAATGACATTATATATATCACTTTCAAATATCAATAAAATTATCAGACTAATTAATTCCATATAGACACAAGTGTGCATAGTTGTACAAACCAATTATTGATATCTATAAATGCCAATCAATAAATACTTTATATTGGCCACATTCAAATTGAAATATTTAAAAAAAATCAATTATTTCTCCTTCAGAACTCCGTGGCTCCATGGAATATATTTGTTTGACCACTTCCCCTCTTTTTTATATTTTAAGAATGACTAAATAAGATGATTAATGTGTAAACAACACATTATCTCTGTTTATATAGCTTTTAAATAAAATACTAAATTAACCAATTTATAAAAATCGTCATTTTTCAAGAATGACTTGAACCATAATGCCTACCAATGGTTTCATATAATAATTATTATGATTTAAACATCAAAATCCTACTGTATGCTTTAAGTGTAATATATTTTTACACATTAATTATTGATTAACTGATAACAAAATATAATTGCTTTTAAAATAATGAATATAGGATAATTCTCTCTAGCTTATATCCTAAAACAAAGAACTATATATTTAAGTAATACATTAAGAAATTCTATTAATTTGAACATTTATTTGAAGTTTAGTGTTTACTAATGGTATTGTATGGAAACATCAAGATTAAATTGTAGTTTTTATTTTTATTTTTAGACTGATATTCTTATAACTATTTATGTCATTTAATTTGAACAATCCAAATACGCTATACAATGACTCTGACCATACTCAGGCTACTATAAATAAAAATACGAAGCTCAAATATATATATATAATATTAATAGAAGCATATCTGGAATTTGAAATAATGTCTATCGTCTCTCTCTCTGTAGCTTGTATCTAAAACTCGCGGCTTGACGCCATCAAACATCGTTCGTGGCCTGAGTTCCTTCCTTCCTCAGAAGGCTCCACCTGTGGATCTCAAGGCCAAGCAGGAAGAAGACTTGCGTCGAAAGCAGGCCAAGGAAGAGGAGGCCCTCCGACGGAAAGAGGAGCTTGCCCGCCTCAAAATCGAGGAGAAAAAGAGTCAGCGAGAGGCCCGTACAAGAAAGTCCTGGAAAATAAAAAGATGCTCAATAAGCAGCCCTCACTCACGGATCTACGGAAACACGAGCTCCTTCAGGCCAAGCAGGCCAAGCAACAGCAGCAGCAACAGGAAGAAATGAAAAAAGCAAAGGAGCGAGAAGAGGTCCGTATAAATAATATTATGAGTAGCGTTGTCCTGATCACGTTTTTTGCTTCCGATCCGATCATTTGAATTCAAGTATCGGCCGATCCAATCGCTTTTTGCTCCCGATACAATTCCAATCATTTCCCCGATCAAATACATTTTTGGCAAAAAAAGGGGACTAAAACTCAAATAATAAGTTCCAAGTTTCTTATTATTATTATTATCCATTCACTCCAAATTGGACATATTCACTTTTTTGTTTTACACTGCATCAACAACAAAAAAATCTATCGTTAGTCGCTCGTTTAAAAAAAATCATACAGTAACTTGCAGGTTTGTACTTATTCAAAATATCTTCATGAATGTGTAGCCTGACGCCCAAAAAAAGTATTTTTCATAGATCAGTATTGTTGTATTTTTTAAAATCTTTATTGAATGGAAAATAATTCCTTTATAAGAAAGAAAAATTCAATTTTAAAATGAACGATGAACGACAACTTTAATTATCGACGAACGACAATTTTTCGTGAATGTCAACAAGCCTGATATTTATATAATAAAAACGGAAAAAAACACATTATATTTATAATTAAAGAATATATCGGACAAAGCCCATATCTATTTGCCAATTCCGATTTTTTTTTAAATGACGTGATCGGCCCTGATCGATCGGGACCTCTAATTATGAGTACATTACTTTTATTACTTCCTCTAAGAAGGCCTTAAATTGTTTTTGAGCCCCAACAACATTATTTGCTAAAATAGAAAGTTCATTTATTGTTAAAACTTGTATTTCGACTGCTTCTGTGATTCAATAACTTATTGAACAAGAAAAATAATTACTTGAACAGAAAAAATAAAATGAAACCAGAGTTCATGTAAGAAAGAAAAACTCAGGCTATTTATGCCCTATCACCTTCATATTGCTGTTATTGGCTATTAAGGCTGTCAAGTATATTTTGAGTCGTAAATTTCATTATCTAATCGGCTGTTCTTATAAGATTTAATCTTTTTTTATACTTAACCTCGCATGACGCCATATTTAGTCTTCTAATTCTCTAATATTAAGGTCATTACACCAAATAAAACTCAAATCCCTAAAAAAAAGATTTGTCTGAGGGATTAAGGATTTTTTATTTTGGTGTTATGAACTTATTGTTTGAGAATCGGGAAACTAAATGGGGTCGGTTGTGCGTGAAAGGATGAATAAGCCTTTCTTTTTTTAAAGTATATTTGACTTGTCTAAATATAAGTTGTTAAATATCTTATTATATGTTGAATTAACTATTAGTAAATATATTTTTATTGCAGGAAGAGGAAAAGGCAAGGAAATTCGAAATTCAGAGGATACAATTGGAAAAGGTGAGTTTTTCGTGCTTTCTTTGGCATCATTTGTCTCCGTGCTTTCGAATTTCTTCATGATCTGCGAATAATTCTACGATTATGGCGCTCCAAACAATTAATATCGTTTATTCCCAGACAAATGTAAATTATGATATAGGAAGAAATGGTCGAGTAAAATACAGCCGGAGAAGAAATGGCCCAATTTAAATGATGAAAAAAGGGCTCAAATAAACCTATGCACAACAAAAGGAAATTATTTTATAAAATTGCTAAAATAAAATAACTTTTTGCTATGATTTACTCATTTTATATGAAAAATAGTATATATTTTTTGTACAATACTTAGTTAAGTTCTACTCAAAATCTTACACATCCATTATTTAGACCATTTTTCCATGAGTCATCATTTTTCTTTTCTATCTTGTGCCATTTCTTCATAGTCCATTTTTTCTTGTGCTATTTCTTCCTCTGCTGCATTTTCCTGGTCTTATGGACACCTCAAATTATATTTGCATTTCCATCACGAAATACCCGATTTAGTTTGCTACCCTGATCGTTTTATATTGTAGTCCATTTACAACTGGTTTTTTTATGATGCCTACACGCAGCCTTCGCTTCCGTTAGTTATATGTCTTTTGTTTTCTCTCTCTTACACACAGAAAAAGCTCAAGGAGGCTCAGGCTCGGCTTGAAGAACAGAAGCTTGCTGCGGAACCAAGGCCATCGAAGAAGCAAGGCTTCGTGCAAAGGTAAGACCCTGCTTCTAATCATTTACTACCATACTAATATTTTAATCAATTCTAACAGATAATATAATATATATTACTAATAAGTGAATGAGGCACTGATTTTATTGTACAGACTCTGGGCCGCTCCGAACTGCAGGATCACAAATGGTGTCGAACACATCACATGATGTGGTTCTAAGCTCTGCTTTTGTGACCAGAGTTAGACTCGAAAATTGACCTTACAAAATATACAAATTAAAAGCAAAAAGTGGGTTAATATTTTAAAGTATAAAAAAGTTATTAAATTAACTTTTCAATTATGCGAAGAAAGTCATGATATGCTTTAAACTTATGCATGATACTAACAAAAATTGTCAAAAATATTAATAAAAAATAACGAATAATGATCCTTCTGATTCTTCTTCTTTCTGTCATTCCAGCCGCAGCAGCCCGCGTTGCCAAGCCCATGTTGAACGTGACGATAACCAAGGATGATGATACCACTCCCTCCAGCTGCTCCTACGACATGACCCCCGCCCCCGAAGATCTTCCGCCAGAGCCCCTCAAAGACGAAGAAAACTACGACGTGGGAGACCTCAAGTCCGATGACGACACAGACGACGAGGAACAGCCCCGAAAGGCCATACCCTCTGGGCCACGGGGGGACAGCTGCGAAAGGCCATGCTGCTACAAATGTGTAGCCCTATACATCGAGATAAATCTTCGCGGCGCCAGCCATGCCAAACCTAGACGTCATCTTCCCCCTCAAGAAGAGCAGATTCTTTAAAAGGACATCCAGTGCCGTCTGGAACAAGGCACCTCTACATGAATAATACTGAGGAAACCAGTAGCGCACCACCCTTTCATGTACTAATAATATTTTATTTTTACTAATAATAATAACAGTTTTATTTTGAAATATGTACAGAATAAATTGTAAAAAAACATCAATATCTTGATATAATAAAAATTCGTCTTTGTGATGCATCAACATATTTTTAATAGGAATATAATGGTTGTTTCTGGGTCATGCACACTCGTGAAGTGGTGAACCTATTTGCCTAAGAAATCATCTCTAGATCATGATGGGTTGAATGAAAAAAAGCGACAATGATAAAAAGAAGTTAGCATTATGAAATAGGGCATGGGTTAACCCATTAGTGCCGAAACGTAGATTTTTCTACGTGGCAGTAAAACAGCTCTGCAGCACATCTAAATGCATAAAATTATACCAAAATGCGTGTCTATGTCTTTGAGTAATTAGAAACTACGAAAAAAAGTTGATCCCATAAGTTATTTGTTTCAGTTGAAATAAGCAATTGATTTGCGATGGTTGCAAGTACCTCATTATTTTCTGACTATTTGTCAGTACTATTTGTGTTTGATAGTGGTCTCATGTCAAAAATAATTTAAATAAATAAAATTAATTATAAGATACAAATCTTTCAAATATATTACATACTTAAACCTCAAATTAGAAAATAAGAGTCTCTTCATTTGGTTTCAAAATGATACGGCGAAAAATCTAGGTTTCGGCACTACAGCACAAAAAATCAGTTATAATAAATTGTGTCTACATTCAATCTAAGTTACTTTGAACTAAAATTATACTTTTAATTTGAGTTTACAAATTCAACAATTTTATTAATTTTTACCAAAGTTTTGAAAATCAATCATTTTCTAGAATCACCACGAAAGAAATATTGAGTATTCTCGAAGATATCCATGAAAGTGAGAATGTGTATATTGGGCTACCAGAAGTTAACTGTCTTTCCGATGGAGGCAGTGATAAATCAGACGACGAAAAAATAATTGATGAAACATATGAATATACCACTAAAAAAGGGCCTTTGGATCTAACTGTGGATGAATTGAAAGTATTCTTTGGTGGATTTTTCTCACATCTTTTTGACATGTTCAGCTTTTATGTTTTCAAAATTATAATCTTCACATGGAATATGTAGACGTGATAAGCACACTAAGAATAAGGCAAAAAATGGTGTTGACCTAAATTTTCTTATATTATTAGCACAACAGTACATATATAACGCTCATCAACTTATAAAAAAAATGGATCAAAAACGTCTCTATATGAATTATTGAACTGTTGACAATCTAATTTTGCAAATCTTCGGACAAGCACCATTTCAAAGACGTAGAAATCTTCAAAGTCATCAAAAGCTTATCGTTTTGATGGTAAAAATCATTGCATAGAAAGCTCCAATCTTGCAAATGTTTGTAAGACTGTAATGGAGGGGTATCATTTTTTATATGAAGTACGATTGTAGTTCTTCATTCTAAATGTTTGAAAATATTCATCAAACATCTTAAAATTCTTATATTTTATATGTATTTCATGTTCTATGTTTATAGAAAATAAGAAAAAACTCATTCATTCAATTGATTTTTGAATATTTTTGAAATATTTTTTTGAATATTTTTGATTTTTGAATATTTTTGATGTATGATATATAAAGATTACTATATATTTTTTTCTTTTTTATTGAATTTTTTGGTCCCTAGTGCCGAAGCGTAGGTTTTTCTACGTGCTAATTTCTCAATAAGTAATTATAGTAATTAAATAATCTTTGACATTCGAAGTCTTTGCATCATATTGGACTTGTGTGAGAAGTTTCAAAGTTATGGGATCATTTTTAACTTTCGGCACTAATGGGTTAATAGCTATCTTGGAGCTGTGGAGATTCGAATTTCATACTTCAGATCATTCTCAATCTGAGTCCCCTTCCGTGCCACGAATCCTTTGAACGGGCTCCTTGAATATGGTGTTAAAAACTTCTACCAATAAGGAAAATGCTTGCTTTTGCTTCATCATATTTGGCAATAAATAAAGCCTTCATCTGACGATAAGACTGCTAGCTGTAAAAAAAGTTTGTTGAAAACTGTCATTAAAGCATCTTTAGTTAACATGCATAAAAAGCTTTGTCCTATTATAACATTAAATAAACGTTATATTGTTTCTGGAATTGTACATTAATACTCATGGGCAGTTAGGATGAGATGCATAACAACATTCCATCTTTGCCTGACTTTTAGAAGTTGCTTCAATTAATTTGATTGAAATAGGTGGGATAACCATTCATTCAAATGATGCATACTTCCATTGAAAAAATGCCCATGAAAAACAACCCGTTGCAGAGTGATATAACAGCTCCTAAGTAGATGTTCACACCTCAAAAGCAACGAGTGAAGATCTCTCTTTTATTCAAACTCCTACTCTTTCAACCAATCTCGCAATCACAATCACAAACAATCCAAGTTTCAAAACTACCCAATCAGGTAAAATAACAATAAGTTAAGTATTAATTTTATCAATAATATGGTTGACTCAAGCGGAAAAGCTCGAATGAAAGCAGCTCATCTTCTTCACCCTCAAACTCCTTGGCCTTCTTTGGATCACCCCCGATCACTACCACGACGGAAACGGAGAGATCCATATATTATATATATATACAGGGAGTACACGTATAATCCGGACTAACTTTGATCGGTTATGTCGTCTTTGTTTTTTGAGATATTGCAACGCACATATATACGTTACTGCGCTTGCATCTTATCTATCTGCCAAAAAACAGATTGAAATCAGTCAACATTTTCGCCATGGAAGAGGAGAAAAGGCATGCGATGTTCGCTTCCTTCCGTGCCGGGAGGAGTCCAAAGGAGGTGATAAAGTTCTTCAACTACCCAAGTCGACCGTCTACGACCAGTGGAAGGCTTGGAACTCTTTCAAAAAGAATGATGCTCCTCGCAAAAAGCGTTCTTGGTCCCTGGGGGCCACCAGGACCGACGAGTTTGTCGCCGAGGTGAAGAGGAAGGTCAACGAGGACGGCAACAAGGCTTACGCCAAGTTGGCCGCCGAGATGGGTTGCTCCAAGTAGACCATCGCCAACACCATCAACAAGGATCTGGGCTACAGTTCGTACAAGAAAAGGCACAGGATGATCTCCCGCCCACAAGTCGAGGGAGACCCAGACGTGGCTGTTGGAGAACCTCCCCTACCACTGGAGCCCGGACTTGTGGCCCCCCAACTCCCCTGACTGCAACCCCCTCGACTATTTCTTCCGGGGCATGGTCGAGAACAAGACCAACTAGCACGCTCACAACACTCTCGACTCCCTCAGGGCCGCCATCGTTGAGGAGTTCGCCAATATGAAGAAAGACGTCATTGCCAAGGCCTGCGGCCGCTTCAGGAACCGCCTCGAGATGGACGTCGCCGCTGATGGGAGCTATATTGAAAAATAAATATCTATATATTGTGTGCCTTTCATTTAACAAAAAATTGTTGAAAAATATTGATAAATAAATAAGTTATCAACATTTCAAAGTTTTTTTAATTAGTCCGGATTATACGTGTATTTCCTGTATATATATATATATATATATATATATATATATATATATTATCTATATATATATATATATATATATAATATATATATATATATATATATATTATATATCAGTGTTGTTCCCTTACGCGCGTGCGAGTAATATTACTTAGGTATATTACTGCGCAATAACTAGAGAGAACAAACATATTAGACATTACTTTCAAGTAATAACTAATATGTAATATCCTAGTTATATATTACATTCGTGAAAAAAATATACGACAGGCATTTTTGATGAAAATTAATGAACTGTGAATGTATGTGACGTCACCCAATGGACATAATCCTGCTTATTAATAAAATTAGGAATGCACGTTAATATTGATATTTAAGACAGGGATTCCATTAGACCAAACACACAGACCACCCTTTTCGTTAGTTATATTATTAGGATATTATCGTAAAGAAAATAAGTTCCCCAAAGCCCTCGGGGCCCGCATGTCGATTGAGGCTTTTAGGATTGAAATCCACCGCCAACATTAGTTAGGAATGAGAGGAACCCTAATTTACAATATTATACACCCCAAGCCCTCAGGTCCCGCCTGTTGATATGGGCTTTTATTTTGGGTTGAAAGTAAGGACTCCTTTTATACCTAGCCAGAGTGGCGGGGGGTTTCAACCTTAAATAAAAGCCTATATCATCAGGTGGGACCCGAGGGCTTGGGGTGTATGAGATTGAAAGTAAGGACTCCTCTTATACCTAGCCAGAGTTGGCGGTGGGTTTCAACCCAAAATAAAAGCCTATATCAGCAGGCGTCACCCGAGGGCTTGGGGTGTATAATATTGTAAATTAGGGTTCCTCTCATTTTTAATTAGGGTTGGCTGTGGGTTTCAACCCTAAAAGCCTCAAACGACATGTGGGGCCCGAGGGCTTGGGTTGGATAATTAAACCTATGCCTCTCATAATGTCAAAAGTCATTTACTTAGTCTTTGAATTCAACCACTTTATCATGTTTGAGCCATGTGCTCATTTTATAATATCGCAATAACATATATAGGATTATTATAAAATGCAAACTAGGCTTGGTGAGGATTTTTACAAATCCTGTTTGCCTTTATTTATTGTTTCGGAATGCTCAAAAGAGTAGTATATTACTCAAGTAGTATATTACTTTTGCGAAGTAATAACTAATATTGAAAAAATATATTACTACGCAGTAAAAAGTATTATATTACTTACTACTTCAAAGTAATATTCGACTAACACTATATATATATATATATATATATATATATACATCATGGTATTCCCCCCCCCCCCGAGCATCCCCCCCCCCCCTCCTGTAATTTCCATAGAGATCGAGAATGTACTTATATTTATGGTAATTTCCACCCATAACAACAATTTTTTTATATCTTTAATCATGTACTACCCCTCACAATTTAATTAATTACATAAAAATATATACGAAAATCTAGATTAAATATCATATTTCTGAAATGGATAGACCAAACATACAAAAGCTTTTGAAATAGCGTTATAAATATGCTGTAATACCAATAATTTATTAAGTTGTATTTTTCTACCTTATTTAGATCAAAAAGAGGCTTGCCCGAAAAAAAAAGACAATTTTCATTTCGTTTTGTTATGAATGGCTCTAAAAATTATGAATTCTTTAATCTTTATACTTGGGATCGTTCTTTCACAAATTTATTTTTATTTACAAAGGTAAATTTACTTTTCAAAACAATCACAAAAGACAAGGAGATCTTGACATTTATATAAATTTCTTAATGATTTATTCGAAAAATCGGGACCCATCGAATATATAGTTTATCTTACGATGGATTCAGAATTGGGTATAACTGGATGGATTCTAGGACAAACCCCCCCCCCACCCCTCCCTAATATAAGGGCGTATTTATGTAAACTAGACAATAATACAGTCTGTAACCTATCAACTAAAGATCTTATTTATCTCATATATAGGTCCATAAGCTATTTCTAAGATTTCATCAAGAGATTTTGAGTTGATAGGTTACAAACTGTATGATTGTCTACTTGTACACAAATAGCCCAGATATAAGGTCTAAGACACGAAATTTGAAAAATTATTGCACGTAAAAATTTATACAGATTCCAATTCTAAAGAAACCATGACTTCGTGCTAAACCAGTGACGTCAGATTTGTTAATAGCTAGAAAACATAGTTAACTTCAAGCTAACTCAGAGGAACAAATATATAAAAGGATTGAAGTTCTCTTGTCCTTTTTTTAAAGAAATTTAAGAAAATTTTGGAAATCAATGGGAAAAGACAATATTCTCCCTATGTTTTATGAAATTATTTTTTTGGGTGGGAGGATACAAAGTTTCAAAATTGTCAATATTTTGGGCATAGAGTGGGAATGTGGACAGCCTTCTATATCAAATTTTCTGAGGCTCAATGCGCAAGAATTCAAGTGGCGTCAAGCATGGGTAGGCTTCAACTTAAAAAAACGAGTGGATTTATTAATTGCAAACCAATATTGCAAGTGATATATTTTGCAAGGGTATATGTTGCAAGTGCCTGTCAACTGTTGGTGGAGCGCTTCCTGGAAAGAGGAAAGCCAATGGCAAAAAGTGCTTTTAGATCATGGATATTTGCCACTTTTACATAGGAAAAGATCTGAGCTAGGAGGGGGACTGGTGTTGCTTTCGGAAACGTTGTTGTTGTTGTATGATTTATTAGAGAGCTACATAGCCTAGCCTTCATGGCTATAATATAAAAAACATGTATCTTGATTACAAACACAAATAATTATACAATAATATAAAAAATTTAATCATAGAAAAATAACAAAAAAATAAATATATTATAAGTAAATATTTTTAAATTTTCATAAATACATTAAACGTAAGGAGCTATAAGGATCTAGACAAACCTGCCATTGTCTTTGCTACCCCCGAGCACTTGATAAGGTGCAGCCTCTCTAAGGCTGTGACAAGCTCAGGCCTTTGAAAGGTTAACAGCAGCGACACAGTGGTAGAAACAGGTTTTTGAGGCATATTGAGAACTACGGGTGCGCTCATCGAAGCCCAAAGAATCCTCTCAAAGGGACAACTCGTCCACATCATAGCCTTCCAAGCGGATATGGCCGCCTGCTTCACTAAGATCTCATTTACAGATGGAAGATGTGACCTGTCGAGAAGGTCAACCACACGCAACGATTGCTCTGAACTCCCAGCAAGATACGTGCGAGATCGTTGATGGCAAGTTGCGAACTGAGCTAGTCTTTGCCATTGTAGGGGTGTGAGGGGGTTAGCAGCAGATGAGAAGTTGCACTTCTAGTACTAAGCAGACGTCTGAAGTTTCCGATAACTATGGCTCTAGCTATCGGTTAGTAGTGGCCCTCGCGATACCGTAGTGCAGAGCGGCGGATGCCTCGATTCGTTTACTGACATTCTGAATAAATAATGGGGTTTAAATGTAGTTTTTGCTACACAGTTACTCCAGAAAGTGAGTGTGTGTAATCCTTTATTGATTAAATTATCAGCTGTTTGCTGGTCCGTTTTAGATATAATAATATAAAATATAAAAAATATAAAAACACATCATTCCTGTGTATAAACACATACACACATATTATATAAACATTAAAAACACGTATAAAATTAAAATACTAAATAAATAAATAAATCCCCCTAAATTGGGGTACTGCGGCCAATGGTCCTGGCTACGTCCCTTGCCGCAGCTAGTGTCCTGGCCGACCTCAGGGACTCAAAATGTTCCACACAGACACTGCTGGGACGCAAATGTGTCTGTGCCGCCCCTTAATGGACACGCCACCGAAGTCGTAGACCTCGTCGGTCTCTTGGGGTTGGGAAGACGAGATCGCCAATGGGGTTTCTGGCACCACATCCCCCATCGTTGGAGTGGAAGCACTTCCAGGTCTCTACTGCCACAGCCATGACGGTTATCTCGTTGAGGGAGGGAATTTTTGCAATACTAAGGAGATCCTCGATCCGAATGTGGTCCCGTCTCCTGCAACCGGCGATGCTCCTTGCCACGTCATTGATGGCGACCTGGACGGCCCTGTGTGCGGCATCCGGCTCCTTATTCTTATCAAACCTAGGTGTCGTCACGACCGCGGCTGCATACGAGAGCTTACCAACCATAAGCCCCTGGCCAGTTGCCGAAGGTATTTTCCTCTCGGAATATGAACGGCCACCTTGAGATGAGTGCTGCCCGTTGTTTTGCTGCCTTTACCACGTAGGCATTGTGGGGTGCGGTGGTGAAGTCTGAGTCGAACTTGACCCCAAGGAACTCAATCTCATCGGATGGGTGCAACTCGACGCCCCCACCCTGATGGTGAAGGCTGAAGTGTCTTTCTTCTTGGCTTTGCCCCAATCAGAATTGGGTCTGGCGGCGTTAAGGACGAGACCATTTCCCCCTGCATATTTAGAGAAGGCATCCGCCTTCGTCTCTAACAAGAGCCCAACTTCCTCAAGGGAATCACGACAGACATAGGAAGAAATCGTCCGCGTAACTGCTATTTTCCTCGTCTCCAATGCCACGCAGGAGGTGACGTCCGCAACCAGGACAAGGTAGAGGATCGGACCTAGGATGGAACCTTGCTCACACCATACTTACGTTCAGGAAGTCGGACTCGGCGCCATCCACACCACACGCTGTGATCCGCAGAGAGTATGACTTGAACCACTCCAGTTGCATGCCCTCGATCACAGATTCTTCAGCTTCGGCAACAACTGTAGCTGGTCAACTGTCGAAAGCAACTGAGAGGTCAAAGCCGAGGACCCCTACAACCTTCCCTCTCTGCTTGGCCTTTCAACCACTTTGCATGGGCAGTGGCCAACGCAGTGTGGTCGAGCGGTCCCTCCTGAATCCGAACTGGGTGTTCGGAAGAGCCTCCGTCTTGGGCAGATGGATCTCGACGCGGTTTCGACGGTCTAGTATCTTGGAGAGTGCGGCAGGATGCAGACGGGTCTGTATGATGCAGGATCAGCAGCAGACTTGCCCTTATAAATGTGGTTAAAACGCTCGACAAATTTGAGTGTAGCGGGTCGAAGGAGTGTCTGGAGCACCCAGACGTAAGTTTAGGTTTTCACAACGGTTAGGTGGAGTCCATTCAATTAGAGTCGCCTCCAAGGCCTTCGATGCCGAGCCCATAGCGAAGTCGACTGTTCCCAGGATGGAGCCGAGAACAATAGAAGTATCGTCGGCATATAGTAGTACCTCAAGCTAGCTTCTGGATGACAGCTACCTGGGGTAATCAGGTAGGTCAGCGTGAGAAGAATGAAAAAGTAGGGGGCCAAGCAACCGAACCCTGTCGGACGCCGTACTTATTGTACCAAATGGACGTTGGCCGTTCCAATAACCTGCTGTCGCCTACTGTTAAGTAGCTGAGCATCAGCTTTTTGGTGGGCGCCGCCATCAATTGAAGCTTGGCCAGAAGTATATCTGCTTCTAAAAGGTCAAAGGCGCACAGAAAAATCGAAGACATCAATGCATACCTTTAATTTACGATCACAAGCCTTAGCAGCGTTGGACAGTAGAGTTGCAAGGGGCAGTGTCGACACTGCGTCCAGTTCTGAAGCCGTGGTTGTTCCTGGGGAGTTTACAAGAAGCTTCGACGTAGGTCACGAGTTGATTATAAAGTACCCGCTCGGTCAAATTTTGAGATGCACAAAGGAGTGAGACAGGTTATAGCTAGAGGGTTCTTTACGCGGCTTGCCCTTTTCAGTAATGGGATTATGATTGCCGTTTCCACTCGTTGGCCATATTGAGAAGTTATGAGTGTGTAATGAGGTGAACGATTGGAAGGGCTAATGCTGTCCAGGCTGATGATATACGACGATAGGAATTTGTCAATGCCGGCAGAGGCTTAGGGGCGAGGGATTTTAATGCCCTATTCACAGAAGCAGTGCACATTGTGAAACCAATTCGCGTCCGAATCGGCATTAGATCATGCATGTTGGGAATCAGGACATAACGCAACGCATAGTCGGTCAACTTATCGATGTAGAATTGATTGCACTATGTTAGCAGAGTCTGTGTCGGTCTACAGCTTCTAGAAAAGGCAGTAGCGCGGTTCCTTTGACCATGGCTTCATTTGCGATTTTCCATGTGTCGTCTGCCCACCTTTTTGATCGAGATAGATTAAAAGAAACATGGTCTGTCTAACTAGACTCAGTGCTTTGTTCCTTGGCCCTTGTAGCACGTTTTACCTCGACTCTTCGCTGTGCCGTTCTGCATGCCTGCTCGAGTATACGGTTGAAGCCTAACATTGCGTTGGAGTGGTGTATCTCAAGGGAGCAGCAACATTCAAGGCAGCTGTGATGGCTGGTTTTATGGAAGAATTGAGTCATTTACGTTGGAGAGTCAAAAAGGGGCGCCGTCCCAATGATCAGGACCAAAAGCTCTAGTGCAGGTACGTCG